>JAJAQA010000005.1:50757738-50857738 GCA_021464565.1 Rutilus rutilus
CTACCTCGATCAATTTAACATTCAGCACTTGCCTCATGACTACGAGGACGTTTCTCCTCAGAGGTTTCTTTGCAGGGTCCTATATGAGAGAAAAGACAAATGCAGATTTACAATTGTGTCCAAAGAAAATGTAAGGTTTTCCATGATAAAACACTTGTGTATCCCATCTTAAGTTGCTTTGGGAAACAAGTTTAGAAACAATTCTATTTATTTTCTAAATGCATGTTAAAGATCTTATTGTTAACAGTTCATCCGTGCATGCATTTCATTATTAAAAATGTCTGACCTGATAGTTTAATCAAAACTCTCTGGTGACGTTTGCTGGATCCTCCAATCATTCAGTGTGTTTAAACTCCGCCCCTGCAAGCTCACGCTCATCTGCATACACTCGAGTGCCACGCCCACATCTCAACATCCAATCAAACACAGAACCAAGGCTGATGTCATAATATGAAGGAAAATATCTGTTGCTCTTTTCATTCATTGGACTTTAAAGGGGTGGTTGATTATGATTTCACTTTTCTAACTTTAGTTAGTGTGTAATGTTGCTGTTTGATCATAAACAACATCTGCAAAGTCACGGCACTCAAAGTACAAAGCAAAGGGAGATATTTTCTTTTACAGAAATCGCTTTTTAAGGACTACAATAAACGGCTGGTAGGGACTACACAACATTCCTCCTGGGTTAGTGACATCACTAACCCTAAAATTTGCATAAACCCCCCACCGGGAACACGATTTATAGATTATCATAACAGAATATGCTAATCAATGACTAGAAGATAGTTAACTCCACATCAGCTGCATAAATTTAAACACACAAAAAAGTTTTTGAAATGTTCAGGACACAAGCTGTTGTAGCTCCGCCCCCTGCGCCGGAAGCAGCAGCTCATTTGCATTTAAAGGGACAGACACAAAAACAGGGCATTTTGCTCACCCTTAAAAAGTGACCATTTTAACATGCTATATAAAAATATCTGTGGGGTATTTTGAGCTCAAACTTCACACACACACTCTTATTTTCACAAAGACTTATTTTACATCTTGTGAAAAGGGCATTATACCACCCCTTTAAAAAGCAGTCATTACTTGTGCGATACCATCTGTTGACACTTATGGTGTTGACCTGACACAATAAATAAATGGTAAACATTAATATTTGTAATATAATTATTTTTCATTTACAGCGTTTTCAGGACCAAGAACCAGTGGCATTTGATTTTGACTTTAAACCTGGCGAAAGAGGCAAATACGGTTATGCAAAAGTACAACTTCAAAGTTGCAATTAATAATCCAAGTAAAATTTTTAGATCCTCAGTCACACACTGCTATTGATTTAGAAACTTTGAATATTATGCTTTTTTGGGGGGTTTGACAGTGAACTGTGATTAATTATTGGGTGAACTCTTCTTTGAACAGAAACTAAGACATATTTAAGACTCTTAAGTTATAGTAGAGAGTACCTTTGGTCACTGGCCTTGCCCTTCAGACAGATCGCATGAATCAGGAGGTTTGGTGATGTGTGGTCCGTCTCGAGTGCCAGCGTCTCTCAAACGCTTGATCCGAAACTCGTACTTTCTTCTTCCCATGTTCTCTACACTTTTACCTGCTTCTTCCTCAGGATGTGACCTGAAATATATCCACCTGGCAGTGCCGGTGGGATTTAGCAGCCAACACACTCGTATAGCGCTCCTCAACGATCTACTTTCTTTCCAGACGAAACACACAAGAGCAATTTTTGACCCGGAGGTCAGTCGAATTCCTGAGTTTTTCCTCTTTAAGGGTAAATGACTGTGGTTTCTGTGGAAAGCAGGTATTTTATACTCATACCAGGCATCCCACTTTAAACACATCCGTCTTTTTGAAGGCATGAAAAGGAAGATGGATGTTATGAGGTCAGTTTAAGGCCTAGCATCACATGTTCCTCTGCTCCCGAGTCCAACAGAAACGATGGCTACTTTAATAATCACACACTCGCAGGGAAAGCGAATGAGTTCGTTTTCCTGTTGGCTTGCATTAAATAGTCAAGCAGGCGCTTTCTCAGACTGGCAAAGACACAAAATGCAGTACAAAAGCAAAAAATTCTAGACGTTCAAGGTACAAACAACATTGGACCCCATTGACTTTCATTGTATGGACAGAAAAATGTTAGCCAAGTATGGAAACATTTGGAACGATGGATTGAATTTCATTTATGGGTGAACTGCTCCTTTAACTCCACATCATCACTTCCCGTTGTTCCCCAAAACACATTATGCCCAAATAACTGAAAGATAATTTGAAGAAATTTGTCTGCTACAAACTATAATTACATATAACTGTATATAACTGGATCATGTCCGACTACATAACCGGATAACACATGCTAAGTTGCACTCAACTGGAAAAATTCATTAGCAAGATTTGATATTGCTCATCAAAGAGAGAAGATGCAATATGTTGCGCATTTAAAAGAGTCTTTGCTTTATTACAGCATTGAGACGAATTCTACAGTTAAAATGCTTCCACATGTGTGTGTTCACAGTTTGTTGTGGAGACAGAGCTGAAATAGACAGATATGGAACGCATTTTAGCGAACTACAATAAGAGTTTTTTTTTTTGAAGAATCCTCTTTGAAGGGCTGTAATTAAGACCAGTCTGTGCTAATTGAATTAGCACAAGATGCTCCTGATTACTTCTCGCCCACTACAAAGAGGAAGTTGTCACTTTATAAGTATATTAAATGGTTGTAATGGAAACGAGTAACAGTCTAGCGGAAAAGTATAGTGATATTAAAAGGCTGTATTAGATGAGTTGTATTTAATGTAGCATATGATATTCGACATAGTCTATTTTAAACTAATTTCAATAAAATGTTAAACTTGTCCAAAAACAACAATGACCTGATGCATGAGTTTTGAGTTACAACTAGGGATGCACCGATAATTTTGTATATTTGAAAGCCGATAACCGATATATTGGCCGATAAATCCAAATCCCAATTTTTGAGAGCCTGATTACAAAAACAAAAGTCTCACCATTAAAAGTCATGTCCCAAGCACACAATTATAATGTTTTCATTATAATTTTATGTAGCCGATATGACAGACTTGTTGCACTTAACCATATTTTCCTTTTTTTAAGTGATTCCAATCATATTTCAAGCAATTCAAACCCCATCATGTTGAACAGTGCGCATCTGAAGCGTCTCAGCTGAAGGAAATAATTCATTATTTATCAGCTTTAATATATCGTCCAAATTTTCTTATCGGGCCGATAACAATTGACATATCGGCCGATACCGATATGGTGGCCGATATATATCATGCATCTCTAGTTAAAGCTGGGATTTTTAGTGAATAAAGCCCAAGATTTTGGCCTGTTCCTCACACAAAGAGTAGGATGATACTTATTTAACGCTGCAAAACGTCTTTTGTGTTCCGCATCAAACCTGGATTAGCATGAGGATGAATAATGGATGACAGAAATTACATTTTTGGTAGAAACCCCCCCCCCTTACAGCCAAACGTAGGACCAAATCTGATTTTGAAATGTCATGGTTTAAAACCCACTTCCAAGAATCTCAAATCCCTTCTGAATCTGCAGTCCTTCCCACTCGACCCAGATACATTTCTCTTTGAGCGCATGTCTTGTGTGTTTTAGCGTGTTCATCTGACCTCCATGATGCTTCACATGGAACTGTCTTGCACACATACGCTGATGGAAGATCTGAAGTCTGTAATTAATTTGTGGTGTTCGCTCTGGCTATTATTAGCCGTGTGATGTGTCCGATTTGCTTTGTGTGGCAGCGAGTTGAGGGTGAAACTCAATCCAGGACGAAGCTTCTCATGTAGAGCCAGGAATTCAACAACACTTAACTTTCTCTCTCCATACTGCTTGTCTTTGGCATCCCTGGCTCATATGTAATACTGTATTTATTGTGCATTGTTTGGCGTGTGTCGCGTATGTCAGCATGAATTCTCCAGTGGATGTTGTTGGTGGGCTTCATCCGTGCTGGAAAACTCAGTGAATGGCATCTTCCTCCGTAGGCCAACTACATCTTGGCCGTTTCTCGAGCAGAGAGAGTGGAATAATGGGGCTGGAATTACAAAACTGTGCTGCATCTTAATCACCTTCGCTCGGAGAACCAGCGCAAGAAAAACTTTGCATTTCACAAACACTGTAAATATTGCTTGGAGAGGCCAAAAGTGTACTCTTAAAAGTTGTGTTTGCTAAGTCAAGCATCACTAATATTTAAAGTCCCCTTGTAGTCAATAATTGCATCTCTTAAAACTCATTTTTGATCACATTTAAAAGTTTTTTCCTTGGAAAAAAAATTCTTCATGCCTTAAAGGGTTAGTTCACCCAAAAATTAAAATTCTGTCAGTAATTACTCACCCTCATGTTGTTCCAACCGCGTAAGACCTTCGTTCATCTTCGGAACACAAATTAAGCTATTTTTGATGAAATCTGAGCCATGTTTCACTCCTCCATAGGCTTCTATGTGACCGAAACTTGCTGGCCCAGAAAAGTTATTTAAGAGATCGTTAATATAGTCCAAGTGACTCCAGTGGCTCAATCTTAAGTATATCAAGCGACGAGAATACTTTTTGTGCGCAAAAACAAACAAAAATAACGACTTTATTCCACTATACATTTCCTTCTCTCTGGACCTCTAGTTGGTTCGCGTAGTGTTTTTGCGCAGCGCGTCTGTGTTACACGTCACCACGTAGGCTCACTATTGGTCGACGCCGGTCATGTGTGTGTTGCGTGATGACGTGCAACACAGACGCGCAGCGCAAAAACACTATGAGGCCCAGAGAGAAGGAAATGAAAAGTGGAATAAAGTCGTTATTTTTGTTTGTTTTTGTGCACAAAAAGTATTCTCGTCGCATGATAAACTTAATGTAGTGCCACTGTAGTTACTTGGACTATTTTAACGATGTTTTAATAACTATTAATTATAGTTAATAATAATTAATGAGTTGAGGGCCGGTGAGTTTCGGTCACACTGGAAGCCTATGGAGGAGTCAAAATTCTGTCAGATTTCATCAAAAATATCTTAATTTGTGTTCCGAAGATGAACGAAAGACTTACATGGTTGGAACAACATGAGGGTGAGTAATTACTGACAGAATTTTCATTTTTGGGTGAACTAACCCTTTAAAATATCTTGACTGTAACTCGACACCCTTGCCTCATTTAGTATGCGCGGTTCTATGAATATGCAAATGAGCCCCGCCTCCACTCACTCACTCAGCTCAGAGATCCACTGGTTGACGATCACACGTTGATCTGATTGGTTACAAGGTAGTTTGTGACGTCAGAAACACCAGCGATTTCAAAGCGTGTTTTTGAGACTGCAGTTTTAAGGAGGAAATACTCAGCAATGGTGTCGACTTATGAATTTACACATGCTTTGTCTTAAAGCATATTAAAAACACCACATAGACACATGAACAACATTAAAAGCTGGATTTTCACCCCAGGGCGACTTTAAGTTGCGGAAGTACCGACTGATCTTTTCTTCTTTATCCAAAGAATAAATGTAAGGGACTTGGTTCTACGCATCGGTTGATTGGATGTTGAGATGTGGGCGTGGCACTCAGGTGTATGCAGATGAGCTTGAGCTAACAGGGGCGGAGTTTAAGCGGACTAAATGATTACGTCACCAGAGATTTATGAGATTTAGAGGTAAAAAAAGAAACATGCACGAATGAATCTTCACAATAAGATCAATAATGTGCTTTTTTTCCATTTCATGCTGACTTTGCATTTATTTGGTGATGACAAACCTTAACTCATAGGTTCAATATAGTTACATTCAAATGCCTCTGACATTAAACCGAACGTGTTATTATTTAGGAAATTAATGACTTTAACTAACTTACAAGTACTCAGCAAGATCCTCTTCCGACTGCTCTGCCATGACAGTAGATGAACTGGCAGTCAAAATCTGCTATTTTAATTGTACTGGACAACAAGGCAGTAAAAAGTAAAACTTTTTTTGTAGTAGTAGTAGTGTCACTCACATTATCCTTAGAAAATGTTAAAAACCCAGGAAACGACTTTAAGTGATCTGACAGAACTGCAGGATTATGAATGCATTTGCTGAAAATGTCACAGGCCTCATTCTTCACAGATTAGCTGTGAGGTTTCCAGGGCTTCGTGGGAGGAAAACAGAACAATGATGCTGTTTAGTTCCAGAACACAGTGATGAGACGCTCTCTGTGTGGCCCACTTTTCAAATGGGGCTCAACATGTTTTGCATGACGCTTCCCATAGAAAATTCACAAATGAGACCTCTTAAATATCTCACTTGTTGCCTATAAACAGCAATGAGATTAAATACAGAGAAAGTCTCCTGCTTCTCAGAAACTTCTCCTGAGAAAATGACCCCTCAACAAAGTCTTGTACGAATCAAAGTCAGATCTACAATCAAGTCAGAGATCTCAATATGAGCTTGAACATTTCTCATTAAATGATAGGAGCTGCTTTCCACAGTTCTATAGTCTTACGCCCAAAGTTTTGATGCGAACGCTTAGGCACATGCACACTATGAAGCTTCATCCTTGTGCGCCATTTCTCTCCAGAAGTTATCACTGATAAAAATGTCTTTGTACTTTAAAGTAGAGTTGTGTCCCAAATCATGCAATATACACTAAAACTATGCACCATTCCAGCTAACAAAAATATTATATGAACGTTTTGCTGATGTTCCCATTAAGTTATGAAAACTGTATTCTAGTCAAGTCAAGTCAAGTCAAGGATATTTGTATAGCGCTTTTCACAATACAGATTGTATCAAAGCAGCTTCACAGTATTAAATTAAAATAATACAACAAGGTTTGTTTCTAGTGGAATTTATTGATAAAATCAAATTAGATATCCCCAGAATATCCCCAACTGAGCAAGCCAAAGGCAACAGTGGCAAGGAACCGAAAAACTCCATCAAGTGACCTAATAGTGTCCATACAATTCTATACAGTTGAAACTATATGAAAAAAAAAGTGTCCAGGTCTTTTAAAATGTTTTAAGTCCCCCTGTAGTCAATAATTGTATCCTTGAAAAAAAAAAAATCTAACTCGACACCCTTGCCTCATTTAGTATACGCGGTTTTATGAATATGCAAATGAGCCCCGCCTCCACTCACTCACTCACTCAGAGATCCACTGGTTGACGATCACACGTTGATCTGATTGGTTACAAGGTAGTTTGTGACGTCAGAAACACCAGTGATTTCAAAGCGTGTTTTTGAGACCGTCTTTGGTTCACTGCAGTTTTAAGGAGAAAACACTTTATTTTGTCATTCTGCAAACAATTTGGACACGTTACTTTTGAATGTTCTCTGAACGTTCTGAAACAAGTAGTAACATTAAAGAATGCTAGACGAACATCCAACTAATATGTTTCAGAAAAAAACTCCATGAATGATGTGTAAATAACGTTTAGAGAACGTTATTAAAGTAATAATTACCAGAGCTTCTCTGTGATTTTAGTCCCGTCCGAATGTGCATCTCAGTGATCATTACGGACAATGTCAGTGAAGATTACGGCGACTTTTACCTTCAGTAAAAAGGTCCGGAAAAATGACGTCAGGTGATACTAATCCCGTGCGAATAGACCCGCTGTAAATATGTACGTAAATATTGAGTCATTTCCTGTTTAAAAGTAGTTTTCCGTGGTTTTTATGGAGTATGGAGTGAGTATGGAGAGCATTCAGTTGCGTTCTAGTCGCTGGGACGAGTCTGTGGCAAAACTCAAGTGTTTTTCACACCATTCAGATCAGAAAGAAGATCGAAAGCACTTGTTAGAGGCACGAAACATCTTTTAGCGTTAGGTAAGTGCCTTTTACCAAGTTGAAGTTAATTAATACATTGTTCGACCGGACATAAGACCGCTATAGAATGCAAAAGCAGAATAATGCATAAGCATGCAACCTTAAGTATACTTTTACTGCATGCATTAACTGCATGATAACCTCATTTGACTCAATTTTGGGGGAAAAGTTGATACATAAGTTAAACACAAAAAAAATCCAGTGATATGAAAGAGCAACCTCTGAGCAATAACATTTTTCCTCTTTCTTCGAGACATAGATGCACATCACAAACTAAACTGTTCCAACACCCAACATGCACCATGATTCTCCCACGCCAACACGGATGAGAACACAGGGGATTCCCTGAGGGCCAGACAGACTGTGCTGGATAATGCTTTAATGACAGGGAACACCACATACAGCCAGTGTGTGTGTGTGTGTGTGTGTGTGTGTGTGTGTGGCTGCTGTGGTTGCTGTTTCACAGCTCTAAACATTTCACAGCGTCTTTCACTGGCCAGCATTTCCACTGCAGGGTTTCGATGACTGACGCATGCGATCTTCTCTGTCTGCGATCTGCAGGAGTGAGCTGGAAATGTCACTTGTCTGAAATAGAATAAACTCTTTATCGAGTCGCATATAGAGATGAGTCACTCACGCCCCCGCGTCGACTTTACGACAAATAACTTTAAATTTGGCTCCATGGCATTTGTATTGACTTTTTTTGATGGAAGTGAGAATGGGTCACACCAAATCCACAGCGACCTTTGGCTTGTGCGTGGACCTTAAGAGCTCGATACCAAATTTATGCAAATACGCAAACATAGACGCAAAAGTTTGGCCAATGCAGTTTAGAAAATGTCACAATTTTGGAGTTGATATTTGGATTTTTAAGTACAGTTTAGTTTGAGTAAGTTTTAAAGGTGCATAATTTTAATTAAGGTACATTTTTTTAATTAAGCTAACTGATTTGTATATGTGCATTTCTGAAATACATAACTTAGTTACCTCTGATAACAGATCACTCTAAATTGTAATGTGGACTCTTTTCTGTAAAGCTGCTTTGAAACGATGGGCCCTATCTTGACCTCAGCGCAATTGACTTTGTACACCGACACATGTATCATTCCTATTTTGCACCCGACGCACAGCGGACTTTTCCCTCCACAGACGCACGTCGGTAAATTAGGAAATGAACTTGCGCTCCCGGGGGCGGTTCAGCGAAAAGCGTGTTCCGGCGCAAACGTTCCCTGGTGCTATTTTGCAGTTTCAGAAAACAATTCCGCCACAGACCAGGAAAAACCTAAAGTCTAAAGTCAGTGACGCGTTCAGATGCTATTTTAAGGGCGCATGCTTGGCCATAATGTAGCGTGTGCACAACACACACACACTTTGCTTCTCTCATCTACACACAGACGCAGCAGTTTTAATTTTTAGAAAATCATACATTATTACAAGGAAAAATATTAATACACGAGGGAAATCATTGTTGTGTCCATGAAGATGTGAAAAAATAGGCATAAATCTAGCTTACACATTTACCCAAATTATTATACGCCTGTTTAACCGAAGCTAATTTGGGTGTGTTTCTCCATCCCCAATGTCACTTCTCTGTGTTTTACGGCCCTGACGAGAACGTCGGTCTCCTCGGCTGTGAACCGCTCCTGGCGTGCGTCTGGCAAATCCGCCGTTATAATAGCAATCCGCCATGGAACAAGCGCGCCTGCTCTTAAAGGGAATGTGAGATGACGCTCTGATTGGCTTATTTCACGTTACGCCCAAACCACACCTATGAGTAATGTAGCTACTTCAGACCAACACATTCTAGATTAGCGTCGGGCGCAAGAGTCATTTATCCCGCCGGTATAATAGCAACAGCGCCCGAGATCCGCCCACAAAGTTACTTGCGTTTTGCGCTTGATACTTGCGTTTCAGATCGGTAAAATAGGGCCCGATGTGTATTGTGAAAAGCGCTATGCAAATAAATGTGAATTGAATTTATATTTAGTTAAGAAAAAATTGCTCACGTCAAGAACGACAACTATGAAGAAAACTATAAGTACATTAGCATATGCAATTCTGTCGTCTTTTAAATGTGCGAGCTTGTTCAAATCTGGCGGATTCTGATTGGCTGTCAATGTTTTTATCATTCATCAACTGAAAAAAAAAAAAAAACATTCTGAAAGTGATGTGTTGTTGCGATGTAGACTTTCTTATTCTCATAGAATAGAATGATTACTAAAACTTTATAGTTATCATTCTTTTATCGGCCCTTAAAGGGATAGTTCACCCAAAAATGGCACACACGGCACGTTATCAGAAAATGTAACGGGTAAATTGTGGTTGAGTGTTTTTTACAGACTCCACCGATTATCGGTTCATTTGCAAAATCTCCTTTTACTTTTATATAGGAAAAATATTTTTTCATTGCTTGAAGTTTTCATCTTGGTTATAGATACTGATAACAGTAGTAACCTTAAGGGTAACAAACCTCCGTCCTCAAAAGCGGCAATAGGGTTTCCTTTCACATGCATGTGCCGTTAAACTTGGCATGTTGTTATACAGGTTTCCACAATAAATATGCAACTTCATCAATAAGACTCTCTCAAAATGTCGTGATAGCTGGCCTGGAAAAGAAGAAAGAAAAAGACTAGTGCAACTAACACATTTCGAAACACAAATAGCATTTATGACTGTCTCCTGACAAACTTCCATTGATCGTTTTAGATGCTAAAGCATCTATGCAAGAAGAACAGAAGCTCTTCCACTAACTGGGCCTCCAAAAGTTCATCTGTCACATCTATTAGAATAAATGAGGTGAGAAATGGCCTCTAACAGCAGTTGCAGACATGCGTTTGGACATACTCGACACCTGAGACCAATTTCCACCTTATATTGGACGAGGCGTCTCTGCCAGATCGAGTCAGTCTGTTAGCGAGGAACCGCATGCTGAAGTCTATTCACATTAGAGATACAGCTACTGAAGTCTGCAGACCTCAAAGACGTAGAAACTGGTGCATCGAAATTAACTTTTTTACTGAAACCGAAAAGAAACAGATATCCAAAACTAAAGTTGATTTGACAATCAATCAAATTCATCTAAAAAGGAACAAACTCTTTCTACTCCAATTTGTTGCTGAAATATGAACATGGTGGTTGTAATAAAAAACTTGATATATTCAAACATACATTAAATAGTAAAAGTAGCACTAAAAGTAGTGTTTGGAAATTGGAAAGCTCAGACTTTGTTTGACATCAGAATCTGAAGTAACAAAGATTATATTGCGATTAACGGATGGCAACAGAAATAGACACTGACTGCATCGCTAATCAAAACACAATTTGGCCATTCACTTGCTTTAAAGAGGTTATATTTTGTCTTCTTACAAAGTCTTAATATTGTTTTTGTCAACACACCTGGAAGAACCTACAGGAGACCTGCAAGTCAGTCATCAACACTCAGCACACACACCACACACATTGCTTTCAGGCTCTACTAGAACAGGTTTTCTGGCTCGAATGTTGATTATTCTCCTCATTGTTGCGGCTCCTCTCTTCCCAGTCTGTCAGTAACGCTCTGAGGTGCGTTTCCCGAAAGCATCATTAGCCAACTATGGTCGCAAGTTCCGTCGTTACCTATAGAGTTCAATGGGAATTGCGATCATAGTTAGCCAACGATGCTTTTGGGAAACGCACCCCTGTTTAGTTCCTGTCTCTATGAAGCCCCTCCTTCTGAAAAGCACACTATGCTCTGATTGGTCGGCTGGAGCAGTGTGTTGTGATTGGTCGAGTGCTTCGAGTGTGTTTGGGAAATGTCCCTCCCCTTTCCATAACCGCCAGTTTAACACACTACTAACTAACTCAACCAGGCCCCGCCCCTTTATTCTGCGTATTAATTATTTAAATGAGGAATATTGTGACGTGTTCGTTCCCGGAAGAAACTCAAGACTACAATGGAGGCGTTTCCATTGTAAAGTTCAGAAATAGACACTGATATAGAGAATTACTTTGAAACCTTTTTCATACTCAAACAGCAACATGGAGAAAAGCAGAATACGCTATTTAATGCAAAATATAAGTTGTTGCTGAAATGTAACCGTATTTAAAAGGGTGATACGTTGCGATGCAGTTTTTCACATCTAAAGTGAAGGGCTCCATTGGAATTAATTGTTTCAATTTAAAAGCTGTACAAATCTCAGCATAAACACATCGGGGTCACGCAGCCATTAGAGTGTCAAGCGTTACTCGAACCGTAACCCACTCTCTTCTGTCTCTCTCTCTCACTCGCTCTGTCTGTCTCTCTAATGCTCCAACCCTTGATTACGCTAAACCTCAGCCATCACCACAAATGCCCTGCGCTCTGCCAACACACACAGGCTCGAGTTCTGTCAGTCTGGGCTTTATATACTGTAAACTCTGGGATGCCGTGCTGATGTCATGGGCTTGCGTTTGGACCGGACTCAGACCATCGGGGGGGAACGACGGGCTAAAAACAGGGACGGTTACACATGTGTTCAGGATAGAGTGGGAGAGATCTGAGTGTTGTGTGGATAAATGTGGGCTGTTGTGGGTCACACTGGTTCTGAATAGCCACTAAGTGCAGATGTATCATCTGTCGTCTTTTTCCCAGACGTCTAGCATCTGTATCAGCCAGGCATATCTAGGTGAAGCCCATACACACACACACGTCTAGGTCATACTGCATCAGAATTAAATATAGAAACAATAGGAAAAATGTAAATAATAATTTGCAATATACATAAACCCTTGGTTTTTTTTTTTCATTGTGACATTATGATGCTCTTAAAATACTGTAAGTGTTATTTTTCAATTACAAATGAACAAATATAATTTTATTATTTTATATTTATTATTTTTATTGAGATATTTTATGCATTAATTTAATTATGTAATTTTCTGTAATTATAATTTAATTTATATTTTTCATCACAAAATAAGCACACCCTCCATTACCAGAATGCAATATATATATATATATATATATATATATATATACATATACATACAAACATTTATGTATGTATTTATGTGTGTGTATATATATATATTTATATATATATATATATATATATATATATACACACACACACACCTGTGTGTGTGTATGTATGTATGTGCTTATATATATATATATATATATATATATATATATATATATATATAACATGAGATGATCATTAATCAAAATGAAATCATAATTAACTGCATATCAATATTTGCTGAGAAAAGCTCCTTATTGACTTTAAACAATATTGTGGCATTGAAAAGACATTTCAAATATTGGCTTTAGTAGTTAATAGACTGCTTGTTTTATTTTCAAAAATGAAACGTTTTTTTGTTAGAACTTTAAAATAAGGTCTCATTTGTAAACATTAGTTAACTTCATTGGTTAATATGAACTGAAATGTCCAATTAATCATTTAGCAGACTTTTTTTTTATCCAAAGCGACTTATAAACAATGAAAAATACTTTAATTGTTCTTAGTTGAATGCAAAGCTCAACATGTACTAATACATTATTAATACAGAAATGTCCATCTGTTATTATATTATTTAACGGACCTGAGCTGATATGGACAAACAACTTAGTATTATTAACTGTTTTTATTAACTAACGTTCACAAAGTGTAATAAACACTTTAACAAATGTATTGCTCATTGTTAATTAATGCATTAACTAACATAAGCTAATGGGACCTTACTGTAGTGTTAATTATTTATTTTTGCATTGTGACTTTAGTTTAATACAGAATAAGTACAATAAAAAAATGCTAAATCATTATGAAAATACTCACAATTCAAAAAATCGTGCAAGTTCTAGTGAACTGATTTAATTTCATGTGAATTCACTCTCTCTGTTTGAGGTTCGCTGCATGTGTTTGCTGGGTCTCAGTAAAAGTGACCATGCAAACCATCCCGTGTGTATGTGTGTGTAGGTGTGTTTATTTTTGTGCATGTGGTTTGTGTGTGTGTGGGTATTTGTTTTCTGTGTGCATGAAGAGTGTGTGTGGGTTTGTTTGGGTGTCATGTGTGTTTGCTTCAAGTCTGTGGTGATGGTTTAAAAACCAATAGATTTCGTTTAATTACACCGCAGAGGAAAAAACATGTCTGGCTCAATATGGCAGCTTTTTCTCTCTCTAACGATGGGCCGCACTGAGCAAAAATAAATAAATAAATAAAATCTGTATTTGTTTAATGTCAGGTGTCAGTCTGTTGTAATCATTTTGGATTGGTAGAACAATGTAGAAACTGGGATGCAAAAAAGTGCAACGGTTTGACTATTGACTATCGGTAATATTATTAAGACTATTAATAGTCTTTTAAATCCGGGCCTGAAAACGGAGTGCAAAACCAATTGTAAACTCGTCACAAACTACATTCAGACTATTCGAAATATGGCTAAAATTAAACTAAAATGACTGTATAATCTTTCATTTCTGTTCAGAGTCTCTTATTTAAAAAATTGTTCTGTTCCTGTTATGTTAGTTTAATGCTAAAATTTCACAATGCTGTTGGAGATGAAATATGTGGATAACGTCGAATAAATATCTTTTTGTCAGGTTAGATACTGACTATTAATCACTTAAACCGCTTTATATATAGCTCTCTACTTTACCGTCTCGCACATCCGCCATGTTTGTAGTTTTTAAGCACTTTTTATTCATGTTTGTAGTTCTAATCGAATCCTCGTCCAACGCGCAGTGAGTTGTGGGCAATATTGGCCGTTAATAGTTTGCACGGATCTGCGCTTCGGATTCTAACCTGAAAAGTACTAAAAGTACTAACCTGCGCATACTAAATGAGGCAAGGGTGTCGAGTTACATTCAAGATATTTTAAGGCACGAAGAATGTTTTTTCAAGGAAAAAAAAACGCTTAAATGTGTCATTTTAGTGATCAAAGATGAGTTTTAAGGGATAAAATGATTGTCTTTAACATTTTGCTCTCAACTGATAGTGTCATTAAATCAATAATTCTGAATATTTATTGTCTTTACTGATGTGTACGCTAAAACCTTTGAGCATTCCAGCAAAAAAGCAATGTGCCATTTGTGTGTTTGCTTTGCCAGCGGGGTGTAAAGCCGTCTGTACTTTGCAGTAATAACTCATCACAAACTACATTCAGACTATTAAAAATATGACTAAAATTAAACTAAAATGACTGTATAATCTTTCATTTCTGTTCAGAGTCTCTTATTTTAACGTTTTTTCCTGTTCCTGTTATATTAGTTTTATGCAAAAATTTCACAATGCTGTTGGAGATGAAATATGTGGATAACGTCGAATAAATATCTTTTTGTCAGGTTAGATACTGGCTATTAATCACTTAAACCGCTTTATATATATCTCTCTACTTATATATCTCGCACATCCACCATGTTTGTAGTTTTTAAGCACTTTTTATTCATGTTTGTAGTTCTAATTGAATCCTCGTCCAACGCGCAATGAGTTGTGGGCAATATTAGCTGTTAATAGTTTGCACGGATCGGCACTTCGGATTCTAACCGGAAAAAGTAGACCATCCGGGTATCTTTGAAATACTCATTCCAACATAACTATAATTTGGGACACATTAATTCTAGTTTTCAATCCTATTGAGGACAGAGAGTATGTGAATTGGGATGCAACACTAGTTTCCTGTGTTTGTTTCCTCGGTTTCTAAGCATGATCTCCAACTTAATCTTCCCTGACATGGTAATAATATAATAATTGCACAAATATAAGAGTGATAAACACTTTTGAATAGAACAAGTATCCCAGTCTGAGTTTGATTTGGTCTGTTTAATGGGTTTTTGTTTTTTTGTCTTTTGCTATTTGTTGTGCTGACTTGGGAATTTAAAGCGTCTGGTGCCAAATAAAATCCACCCACTCAACAGCACAATGTCACAATAAGGCACCAGAAGGCTGGATGAAGTGTATACTGTAGTGTTTCTCTGTCTCAGAAGGGTCTCTTTAGCATTCAGACACACTCTTCAGTGATAAACAGTGAGTGTGAGGGTTCGAGACCCCACAGATATCAGCTCACACACACACAGCTGCGTTCAATTGCAGTTTGTAGGGTGGGGGGGGGGGGGGCGGCTGATGTCTGACGAAGAGTCAGCAAGACGATCTGTTTTTCCGCGGAGACGCCCAGTGTCAACAGACTGGCTGTCTCTCCCACACACACACACACACACACCGTTCACACAACCCGGGGAATCACAGAGCAGCCACTTCACATTAATTACTGTAAGAAAAAAGGTTCAGTGGGGCTCCATATAGAAACCCTAGAGTTCTCGACTCAAATTTAAAGCCAAAAATGTTCTATATAAAGAGAAATGTCTTTTTTCAAAGTCTTAATGTTGTTTTCAGGCTCTACTAGAACAGGTTTTCCTGCTCTAATGTTGATTATTCTCCTCATATTCTCCAATGTTGCGGCTCCTCTCTTCCCAGTCTGTCAGTAACGCTCTGTTTACTTCCTGTCTCTATGAAGCCCCTCCTTCTGAAAAGCACACTGTGCTCTGATTGGTCGGCTGGATCAGTGTGTTGTGATTGGTCGAGCACTGAGTGTGTTTGGGAAATGTCCCGCCCCTTACCATAACCACCAGTTTAACACACTACTAGCTAACTCAACCAGGCCCCGCCCCTTCATAGCAAATCTTAATGGCTTGATAGTTTATATCATCACAAAATGTAATTATTATCGCCCAGATCTTCACATAAAACTGGATATATCAGTAAGTGTTTACAATATAGCAAATCTCAGCGGCTTGATTGCTAATATTGGCAAGAAAATATAAACTATTTTATCGCCCAGCACTAATCTGCAAAACGCGACTATAAGGCACATCATCTGCGCAGTAATGTGTCACACACACTCATCACATGGACTTTGGTTTCAGTTTGCACCGTTAGTTTGTTGTCATGTTAATTTGATTTGTCATTCTTTTCAGCTGTGTATGATTGATTACCTTGTTTTTCTCTTGTATTTAAGTTTCTGATCTTAGTTGTCTGGTCTCGTCTATGTTTAGGGTGTTTAGTTTGGATTAAACCAAGTTGTGACATCATAAAAAGAGGGGGGGGGGGGGAAACAGTGTTAATGATGCGAAGCTCATCAAATACGCAACAAATTAATTTCAGCTGTAAAGCAGCTCTGCAGAAGACAACAGTGTCATTATTCAGATCAAGTCAGTTCAATGTTGATTCAGTTCAGTTCAATAACAGTGACGATGCTGGAAAGTTGGTGTCATTATTCAGCTCAATTCAGTTAAAGTCCCCCTGTGGTGACAATCCAGTTTTTAATGTTGTTTTTATGTCTATGTGGTGTTTTTAATATGTTTTAAGACAAACCATGTGTAAGTTCATAAGTCGACACCATTGCTGAGTATTTCCTCCTTAAAACTGCAGTGAACCAAAGACAGTCTCAAAAACATGCTTTGAAATCGCTGGTGTTTCTGACGTCACAAACTACCTTGTAACCAATCAGATCAACGTGTGATCGTCAACCAGTGGATCTCTGAGCTGAGTGAGTGAGTGGAGGCGGGGCTCATTTGCATATTCATAGAACCGCGTATACTAAATGAGGCAAGGGTGTCGAGTTACACTCAAGCTATTTTAAGGCACGAAGAATGTTTTTTTAAGGGAAAAAAACACTTAAATATGTCCTTTTAGTGATCAAAGATGAGTTTTAAGGGATAAAATGACTGTCTTTAACATTTTGCTCTCAACTGATAGCGTCATTAAATCAATAATTCTGAATATGTATTGTCTTTACTGATGTGTACGCTAAAATCTTTGAGCATTCCAGCAAAAAAGCAATGTGGCATTTGTGTGTTTGCTTTGCCAGCGGGGTGTAAAGCCGTCTGTACTTTGCAGTAATAACTCATTGCATTTCGGGTGGGGTGGTTATTTCAACTTAATCAAGTTGTTTAAAATACAGTTGTGCGCTAGGCGACAGGGCAGCTATTTTGACGCCAGGGATATTCACTGGGACGGTTCTGCTCTATAAAATGAATCCCCTGCTCACTTTAATGGAGGAAATCAGACTCGGCTTGAACAGAATTTAATTCACCTAATTGTGCTGGGGGTTTTTCTCCATGTTACTCACTCGACTTGCAGTTGTACTCATTATTTTTGCCTCCGTTTGAGTGGCTGTGTGGAGGAAACATGGCCCTGAGAAAACCACATCATAAAACACACAGCGCAGTAAAATACGACTTCAGTCAACCTCTCCCTCGCCACTTTGGGGTTTTTTACTGCGCTGATTTGTCTGCAAAGCAAACAAATACATTTAAAATCTAATTTCACAAGTTCATTATTTTTAACATTAGCAGAGAATTCTTTAAATCACCAGTTCTGCACAAATTAACATGTTGAAAGTGTTACTCTTACCCATAATGAAAGCTTCCATAGTTTACAGGGCATCAAGAATCACCTATCGATTTGTCCACGCATCCATGAAAAATGTCTGTCGTGAAGCGTAATTCAGAATGTTTTCTGCAACAAAAAAGACATACTGCTTATATTTTTCACCAATCTACAATAAAAGCAACATATATATATTTAAATACATCAATTTACTGCGAAAGAGTACCAATATCAGTTTATTATAAACCATCAAAATAAAGTGCTAGCAGATATTAAGCAGACAGTCTACTAACTCTCTACACTCTGAAAAAAAGCTGGGTTATTTCTTAACCCAGCCTGCTGGGTCAATTTATTGGGTTATTTTTTAACCCAAATGCTGGGTTCAGCCTGCTATGGAAGCTCGTTTCCGCCACAGAATAAAACATTTTAAAAGATAATTGCGACTTTTTATCTCACAATTGCGAGTTTACATCTTTTTCATTATTTTACATTATTTACATTATTTCTCAGAATTGCTAGATATAAAGTCACAAATGCGTGTAATAAAGTCAGAATTGCGTGATATACTTGTCGAAATTGCGTGTTATAAAGTCTGAGATATAAGAGATATTAACATGCAATTCTGAGAACAAAGTCAGAATTTTAAGTTTATCTCTTACAATTGCAAGTTTATAGCTCACAATTCTGACTTTATAATATATATATAAGAGATTTTAGAGTGCATTCATATAATTTAAAATGAAAAACCTTCAATATGAAATTGACTGACCCAGCACTGTCAAAAAACAACCCAGCAATTGGGTTAATGTATAAAACCCAACAGGCTGGGTAAAAATAACCCAGCATGTGTTCTGTGCAATATTTACCCAGCACTGGGTTGACAAATAACCCAGAAATGGTTGTTTTTAACCCAGAATTTTTTAGTGTAATGACTTAGTTGACATGCAGTTACAAAGTTACTTACAGTCAGTAGTATGTCTTATATTATCCTTAATTATTATTAGCACAAGCTATAAAGATTATAAGATCTTTTTTTAGGATAATTATTTTGATGTTTTGTTTTAAAATCACAGCAAGGTCCTTGTGCTACCCTGAGAACCGCTTCTGTTCGCACTAAACCCTGGAAAATCCCAAGCTGTCCAGCTACTGTACATGTAGCCAATTCATGGTTTAGCCTTCACTTTTCCACCGCCGGTTTCAAATCCAAAGACAAGGCGGAAAACAAATGAGCAAGTCAGTTGTCAAGATCGTTAGCAGATAGAGAAATGATCCATGTCTCTGACTTCTGGTTATTGCTTCCAGTCCCTCCGAGCGCATCCAACTCTGCACTTCTCATTGTGAGCTCTTCATCCGCAAGATTTCCAGGAACATCTGAATGTTACCGAATCTGTATTCATGCACACGTATAAACTAAACACAAACCACTGACTTTCACTACTTACAGATCATGTCTTATGCTTTTGATATTAACAGAGCACTTAAATTACACACTGATTCAATTACAACAAAGAATATTTCGGGGTCTTTTAGGAGGCCTGGAATTTCCCTCAATTGGTCTTTTTCTAGACTGAACCGTTTCAACTGGTTAACAATTGAATTGAACAGTAGATTTATATAAGTTTGGTAATCATATTGCAAACAAGGATCTATAATTTTCCTCAGATGCTCAAATATTCCATGCAGTCTCAATTAATAAGGTCATGAAACGGCATAATAATTATAAAAGATGTTGGCAAATCAATTAAAGATCAAAGCATGTTGCACTGCAGGACATGTAAAGGTCCCAAATCTACTGTATCTGAATGCAAAATGGATGTGCATAACAATGACTTTGATAGTCACCTATCAAAATACAAGGTTTACATTTATGCATTTATTCAAAGCAACATATATATTTTATCAGTGCATTTTCTGGGAATTAAACCCATGACCTTTGCATTGCGAGCGCCAAGCTCTACTGTTTGAGCTATACTCTAAAAAATACTGGGTTGTTTTAACCCAAATTTGGGCCAAATATGGACAAACCCAACCGTTGAGTGAAACATACCCAACAGGTGGGTTTGTCCATATTTGACCCAAATTTGGGTTAAAACAACCCAGTATTTTTTTAGAGTGTACAGGAATGCACCAATTGAACATATTTTGATCCATACTAAATAAAAGGAACATTATATTTCTGGTCTTTGACAGTCAAGACTGAAGTTTGTTTTTAGAAAAACTTTTCTCTAGTTGAGAAACTTCTGCATCAGACCTACTGCAATATGCAAAGAAAAAAGAAAAAAAAAGCAGACATATGCCTTTGTCTTTTCTCACTTTGACTTCTGTAATGCACTTTTTATGTAACTGCCTAAAAAAACAGACAGAGTGCAGCTTGTGCAAAAACTGCGGCCAGGTTATTAACAAAAGCCAGTCAGAGCAAGCATATTACACTAGCTTTGGCTTCCAGTCTCAAAAAGGATTGATTTTACCGTTCTTTATTTGTTTTTAAAGCACTAAATGGCCCAGCACCTATGTTTCAGAGTATCAGCGTTTCACTACATCAGTTGTGATCACTATTGCTTTTTTAGCCACAGACTGACTTTTCTTCACCTGTCCTCATATTTCACCTTTGATTTGCTTTTATTTTGCAAGCTCTTGGTCTGAGAGTAATAAAAACTAGATTTTTACATTCTGTGAAGAACATTTAAGTGGCGCTTGCCCATGCGAAACTCAAGAATATTGTGGATATGCCAAGGTTTAATACCTAATATGAGCAATATAAATTTGTACACAAAAACACCTAAAGGTCGCGCTTTGAGACAATCTGTCTACAGTTAAAATTGCTTTATCTTATTAAAATAAATCCAAATAAAAGTCCAAACCACTGTCGTTTCCAGCTTTCAACACTTCAGGCTCTTGAATGATGTTGCCTCAAGATTCTGGACTGCGTTTCATTCCCACGTTTTTCCCTGAAAATGACTGTTTTCCCATAGCCATCTACTGTAAACCAGCAAAAGTAATTTGATTGCTTTGGTTCTAGTTCTCAGACATTATCTTTATCCTATAATTCGGTTTCTCTCTCCGAGACAATGATGCTGCTTTTCTCTCACCTAGTAAATTTTAAGCTTGTCTACATAGAAATTAAAATGAACTCATCCAGCTAGTATATTTATCAAATGCTTGGGTTTCTTTCTGAGTCAACATTATTGAAACATCAACCATTGTTTTGGTTTCGCTCGACTCCAGATACCCACTTAAATCAGTGAAAGCGCCACAAACTCCGATAGAAGGCTGTTCTTTGTGAGCGTCGTCCAACATCAACTCTAGTATGATGATGTGCTGACAATCATCCATAGATTTAGGCCAAGCATTTCCCAGCATTCATAAAGATCATTGCATTGTGTAATTATTTTCGATAGCACGCCCCAGCGCTCCTCAGATTGTTCTTAATAACACATCAGCACTGATTTAAACATGCATTTACTAAAACAAACCATTTTTTGGAAACTGGATATAATTTTTCCAGGAAAAAAAAGAATGTTTCGATTTTTGTACTGAACAACAAGACAAAAATACTGAGGAAGAACATCATTTTTTGAAGTGTGTGCTTCCAGGTCCGATGTTATCTGACGAAATGCTATTGGCAAAAATTAAGAACGACATTAAGAACTACAGGTTTTGCTGTAATCAGCAGAACTTTTTCTCCTACGCCTGGCAGGAGAGGGAACATTTCTTTTGGAGCACTGAAATAATTAGATTTTTTTTCTGATGGTTTTGGACTCGCTGCATATTTTTGAGGATAAATTATAACTTTTAGAAATAAATGTTAGTATTTTAAAATTGTGTGCGCTCTCTGAAAGATTTATTTTTTCCTGCTGGTGTGCAAACGGAGACTTTTGAGAGGAAATGAAAGAATCTTTGCCAGTGACAGATAACAGGGGAGAGAAGGGCACAACCGTTTTCCCTCGGCGAGAGATCACACGCCTTCTCAGCCTTTAACCTGACGTTTTCCTGCACATGTTGAAACTGAAAGCCTATACTTGTGAGACTTTCTCTTGAAGTTCTAGAAATCAAGATTTAAAACATGCTGCGATACAAGAAAGGTCAGCCTTCATAATGGTCAGCCTTACCTTAAACATCTGTTCAAATGCTATAAATTCACTACACGTTCATATTGTCCCGTGCACTCTCCTAATGACACCTACACACTTCTGATGTCTCCTATATACTTTTCATGCGCCGCAAAACTTGATTTTCTTTTTCAGTATTTTCGTCTTCTTAGTGCTCCAGACTGCACCTAAAACTGCTGGATTTGTGACCTAAAATATAAAAATTTGGTGGAAATCAAGTTTTTTATGTTTTTTTTTTATGTCTATGTGGTGTTTTTAATACGCTTTAAGACAAACCATGTGTAAATTCATAAGTCGACACCATTGCTGAGTATTTCCTCCTTAAAACTGCAACCAAAGACAGTCTCAAACACACGCTTTGAAATCGCTGGTGTTTCTGACGTCACAAACTACCTTGTAACCAATCAGATCAACGTGTGATCGTCAACGAGTGGATCTCTGAGCTGAGTGAGTGAGTGGAGGCGGGGCTCATTTGCATATTCGTAGAACCGCGTATACTAAATGAAGCAGGAGTTACATTCAAGATATTTTAAGGCAATAATATTTAATTTATCTCGTACTTCAGAGTCGGTCTAAACCAGCGCTATAGGAACTATCCGGGACGTTAGTGTTTGCTGATTGGCCGAACGCATGCGAAACATAAGCACCCGCCATTTTTAAAAAAAGGTCAACGCACAGATTATAGCCTATATATTTATTCCACAAACTAACTCTACGAACATGTAAAACAGTGATAGATGAACCTCTTAATCTTTATACTGAGGAGAAAACCCAACACAACTTTTGAGGAGACCAAGAGAAACATGATTATGTGTTTCTGCTCAGCTAGCGACACTAGATATAAACCACACGGCATACGCTAATACCTCTTCATTACTGTCTACTATCTATGTATAACAGTTCTATCTAATAATGTATTAGTCAGAGCTGTTAGACAGATCGTAAACTAATGAACAGGAGAATGCGAGCGCTGTGTGTTCAGTCGTTCTCAGCGCCGTCAAAATAAAAGTCCCAACAACAAGCGTGTCTCACGTCACTTCAGAGTTCCTAGTGCCGGTGCGAACGCAGCCAGGAAAACGTTCCTAAGGGAACCATTAGTTCTCGGGGAAACACCCTGGTGGCGAGATCCTAGATCCTAGAACTATCCGGTGCGAAAGCCCCTTTATATTTCTGATTTGCCCTAGCACTGCACACACTCCATGGCTGTGATGTTCCCTAGAAATTAGCCTCAACCTGCTCATGTTCACAAGCACAGTGTGAAGTCTTTCCTCACAGTACAGGCTGATACTGTTTGTCCTGCTGGCAGACGAGCACTGCTTTAATTATCTAAACGAGAGCTAAACGAGAGCTAAACGAGAGCAACACTGCTCAGTCTCACACAGACCAGACAGAGATGTTTACCCAAACCCATCTAGACATCATTACAGTCTCTCCAGGTCCCTCAAATATGTTTGTGCTTTACACTAACCTACATTTTCTAAATACAATCATGACTCTTCATAGAATACAGGCATTATTTTATGACTTAAGCAGATGTTTTAACTTTATCGGCTTTTAAATGAATCAAACTTCTATAGTTCTTGCGGTTTCAAGTCTGTAATTTTGCTTCTCAAGTACATACTTTGATTTAAGAATGTTTAGATATTTACTGAAAAATACAGAGTGATGAAAGTGTGAAACATCTTTTGCGTGAGATCAGTAAACGTATATATGACTGTACAACAAATGAACATTATGTTTTAGATTGAACTTTTACTTAAGTCTACAGCTTTCATAACCTATTTTTGCTTCTTGCTTGTTGCAAAAAGTTAAGAAATGCTACATCATGTGCAACAGCAATGTATTTATACTAACATTAATCAATGCTGCATTCACACTTAAATGACTGGAGATCATTGATGATCATTGAAGAATAGAAATGATAATATAGCTGAATAGAAAAGTCATTTCAGAGGTTATTACATTTTGGTGAAAGATTATGAAGACAACAGTAAGTGTATTAATAAAGTAAATAGGGTTAATTTTGATTTCACAATCTACCATCAACAGAAGACGAAAAAAGCAGGTAACTGAGGCTTATAAAGCTTTCCCTGAGATGAGCGGACAAATCTGGACATCTGGAGGTCTGTCTGTTTTTGCAGGAGGACTGGACATAATTTGTGATAACTGGAAGGGCTTTGTAAGCAGCAACTCAATCTTTTAGGCAAGGTCTTCACTTGCCTCTGGAAAATCGCCCAGATCTGATCTCTAAACCCATTTCTGACGCAGATCAACCGAACTAGACGTGGACAACCTTGAAGAACTCTCAGAGAGCATGGCTTTATTTCATACACCATATATGAGGCCCGGTTTTCATAAAGTTTCAGGTGACACTGAGAAGGATCGTGGCTTTGGTGAAGTTCTCCGTTCTTTGATGGTTCATCACCTCTGTGGCCTGGGGTCTCATTTATAAAACTGCGTAGGATCCTTACTAAAAGTGTACGTGCGCCCAAAAGCCAAAAATTACTTATTTATATATTCAGAGTTATAAAAGTGTGCGTACGCCAGAGCCTGCGCAAAATTCCCTTTATAAATCCCAGTCAGCGGAAGATGTGCGCACGCTTCTCCCCGAAATAACCATATCTGTAGCTTACAACGCCTCGTTTTACTATGCATATCCTCATCTGCATATCATTTGCATATGCATATTCATCCACGTGACACCATGTTTAACGGTGCAAGACATGTTTAACGTGTGTACACGCTACATTATGGCCAAGCATGCGCCCTTAAAATAGCATCTGAACGCGCCACTGACTTTAGACGAGGTTTCTCCTGGTCTGTGGTGGAATTGTTTTCTGAAACTGCAAAATAGCACCAGGGAACGTTTGCGCCGGAACACGCCTCCTCTTTTCGCCTCCTTTTTTCGGGTGCAAAATAGGAATGATACATGCGTCGGTGTACAAAGTCAGTTGCGCTGGGTGCAAGATAGGGCCCCATGAGTTCTGCCATTATCATAAGCAAACATTAAAACACAGCATGCCACAGGAAAAGAGTTCAAAAGCAGCGATATAATAACACTACAAATAATTCTATTTATTAGAATTTTTTATTTTTTTGTAACTTGATTTTATGTCATTTAAGTGCTTAACTCCATTAACGAGAATGGCATATTTAATCTAAATGTGTATATCAGATGTAAAACAGTTTAAATTTTTTTAAACTGTAACATATGTTAAACTGTTATTGTGAACATGCACTGTATTTATGATTAGGACTCATAATGAAGATTCAAAGTGGTTTTCCTTCATCAGTCCCTCAGCTCACCATCGGTGTCGCCAAACTGCTCCGTCTCCAGATGTTCGTCGAGTTTGGTTGCAGGTTTCGCAAATTTTCCCGTCAAGTTTGTTTTTATAAATCACAACTTATGCGTCGGAAGTGGCGTACGGCTCTTTCAGGGCCTGTTTTGTGCGATACGGTTATAAATGAGGCCCCGGGTCTCTAGATTGCCACTGCTGTTTATTGATGCAGGGTTTTAGGCTTCTCTTCCTCATGCGCACATGGAAACCACAAAGCAGGAGCTGGTTTATTTTCCCGTGTTTAGACCAGGGCCGAGTGCCGCACCTGAGATGCCTTCGTAACTACATAATTGGATTGGCCAAAGTGTTTGATTGGATACAGTTAAAGTATTTCCCCTTCATCATGCGCTAAAAACAAGCAGCTCTTCTACTGCAGACTTTTCACAGTCCGGTAAAACTAGAAAGTTCCCGGTAACACTTTATTTTACAGTGTCCTTGTTACATAGGTTACATGTACTTACCATAGTAATAACAGTAAATTATGCATAATTACATGCAACTAACCCTCAACCAAATCCTAAATCCACACACACACACACACACACACACACTAACTCGACCCCTAAACCTACCCATCACACACACACACACACACACACACTAACCCGACCCCTAAACCTACCCATCACACACACACTAACCCTAACCCGACCCCTAAACCTACCCAACACACACACACACACACTACCCTGACCCCTAAACCTACCCAACACACATAACACACACACTAACCCGACCCCTAAACCTACCCAACACACACACACACACTAACCTGACCCCTAAACCTACCCATCACACACACACACACACACTAACCCGACCCCTAAACCTACCCATCACACACACACACTAACCCTAACCCGACCCCTAAACCTACCCAACACACACACACACACACACACACACACACACACACACACACACACACTACCCTGACCCCTAAACCTACCCAACACACATAACACACACACTAACCCGACCCCTAAACCTACCCAACACACACACACACACACTAACCTGACCCCTAAACCTACCCATCACACATACACACACACACTAACCCAACCCCTAAACCTACCCAACACACACACACACACACTAACCTGACCCCTAAACCTACCCAACACACATAACACACACACTAACCCGACCCCTAAACCTACCCAACACACACACACACTAACCTGACCCCTAAACCTACCCATCACACATACACTAACCCAACCCCTAAACCTACCTAACACACACACACACACACTAACCCGACCCCTAAACCTACCCAACACACACACACACACACACACACACACACACACACACTAACTCGACCCCTAAACCTACCCATCACACACACAAACACACACTAACCTGACCCCTAAACCTACCCAACACACACACACACTAACCCGACCCCTAAACCTACCCAACACACACCTGGCAGCAGGTGTATGTGTATCTGTTAATGGATTATGCTGCATGTTGCCACGTAAACCACACATAGAACATTTGTGTCCATGTTTGTTTGTGAGCGTGAGTGTGTGTGTGTTTGTGAGTGCTTGTGTGAGGTCTGAGTGGTAGACCAGCAATTACAGCTGAAAGATGTTTACACTCTTCATCGTGTTTACTTTACTGCATCACACCCGAGATGCCCTACATGACTGAAAGGCCCTCTGTGGCGTGTGTGTGTATGTGTGTGTGTGTGTCTCTCTCTCTCTCTCTCTCTGAATGTGCATGACTGATGAATGCTGTGGAAATGAGCTGAATCTCACCACATGTGTCCCGAGACTAACATTATAAGAGTGCCACACCTGCTCTGACATCATAATATACACCTGAGTAGACTTACGCACACACACACACACACACACACACACACAAATGCTGGAAACATTCCCACTACATCATTCACACACTTCCCTTTACGTTTACATTTATGCATTTGGCAGATGCAATTATCCAAAGCAACACTGTATGTTTTACAAGATTTACATTTCATTAGTTCATGCATTCCCTGGGAATCGAACCCACGACCTTGTGGTCAAAACAAGATCTATTTTAATGACAAAAGTTTAAATAAGAGAGCAAGTGACAAATATTGGTATCGGCCAATAATTGTTTGTTAAAATCGGTATCATTCTTAAAACATGCTATCGGTGCATCCCTAGTTAACAGGGATTAATGTCAAGTAAGACGACAAACTATGTAAATATTCTGCTAAATATTTAGTATTTCACAAATGAAAGAAAGCCATATGGGTTTGAAACATGAGCGAGTGTGGATTTAAATTTTTAACAATACCGTTTCAGACGAAACAATTTAAAGCCCCACTGAAGTGCCTTGGATTGCGCAGCTTTGTTTGATTCGTTGACGTAATTTCCACTGAAACAGGAAGTTAAGGCGGGACATATTGAATGGCTCCTCCCCCTTTTCAAATAGCCAATGGCATTTAGTTTAGTTTAGCTCACAGACTGACGGCACCATGGAAGCGAATCCGAGCGCGGATGATACGTTGGATTCAACAGTAGAGGATTCATTCATTTCATTCTTAACCAACGCACAGTTGGAAAACTGAGTAAAACTCGAGCGTTTAAGCAACCGAACACACACTCCAACACATATTGCTGCGTGTCTGTCAACGGTCGCTTTGGTCAGGTGGTGTTTATAGCAAAGGGGGGCGGAGCTTTAGATTCTAAAGAGCATTTGATTGGACAAAAGATGTGATGAGAAGCGGTGATGTCATAAAAATCCCTGATCCATTTTAGTGGAAGTGAGAGACTGTAAGTTTTGAATGCTTATATCTCCTAAATGCGAATTGTGTCATTGTTTTGGAACACACCAGCTTATTCATAACCTTAAAGGCTAACATATTCATACTAAAAGCTAAAAAACTTTAAATATTAGGCCTTTCAGATATTCTTGTGTTTGTAGTGCATCAGAAAGGCGTGGGTTTTTGGGTTTTCAGGGCACAGCTGTTCTTCATGAAGGGTGAAGTTTCGTGGACTATGGAGACTCCATTAGTGTGGATCAGGGAAGCTCAGCGGCTCCAACTGCACTGATTGCCTTTTGTCTAGACTCCATTGAGTGTTTTTCATAACGTGTGGACATGGAAGTATTTATGAGGCCAGGGTTTAATGGACAAAGCTCACATTATATGACCTCCAATTCAGTCGTTTTTACATTCACGTCTACTGGCAATCCTGAGCCATTCCTCCAGCTCTGAGACGGCAGTCTGCTGTAACTGGGCTCAGGTTTATGGGAATCATGGGTCGAGTGCATAAAAGTATCTACTCCATTGCTTCTTTATGGCATCTCTGATCTGTTTATGTCAGATCTGACAATACTCTCTGGGGTCGCAGGTCATGGGTGAATCTCATGACACCTGTCAAGAACATATCCAGATTATATTCCACTTAAAATCCCAAAGAAAAGACTATATTGTTCCAATTCTCTTCTTAAGGACCATTAAGATTCATTTGCACTGTAAGATTTTGAGGACAACCAAGCACAGTTTCCCCTCAATATTCGTATTTCTGTTATGCAAAACAATACTTATGTAAGAAATTATTTATGTTTTTAACCCAGTGTTTTTTAGTGTATATACCAAGTGCTGGGTTGTTTTTAACCCAAGGGCTGGGTAAATATTGGACCGAACACATGTTGGGTTAATTTTATCTAGCAAATCGGGTTGTTTATTTAACCCATTAATACATTTTTACTATAATACTAGCTTTTTTAAATTTATTTTTTACTTCACACATGAATTAATGATTACGGATTCACTTAAATCCTCTGAACTTTTTTAAATACTCTATAAATACTTAAATACATAAAATTAAACGATATGCAGCACGCAATAACGAATTTAAACTACCCAAAACACTGGGTTGTTACGTCTGACCCAGGAGCTGGGTAACACGAAAACTACCCAAACACTGGAAAAAATAACCCAAAAAATTACCCAAAAGGCTCAACCCAGGATTTGGATAGGAAAAATAAGCCAAGATTTTTGTAAGAGTGTGTATGGTAAGATTGTAATGGTCCTAAAAAACAGGCCTCATTCTTCTAATGCAAACTGCAATTTCTAATTATTTTCTTTTGACTTTGGGGTAAAGTATGACCGGACAAGTTTTGATTCAGGTGAGATTCACCCTTATGCAGCCCCTCTGTGCTGAATCCTGTCCATGTAAAACAGCTGAGGGGTAAATAGAGCCGCTGAGCTGAACACATGCATCTGTCTGCCACAGTAATGCATTAGTGTACTCTGCACTTTGGCTGGGAGCACACGGAGTCTAAACAAACTCAAACCAAATACTGTGTGTACTGTAAATAGCCTTTTGTGTAGTTACTTTTCAGTACCAAAAATAGAAATCACGGATAACATATTCGTCTTTATTTTAGGGGGTGAAAGAGAGCAAAATATCCAGGATGGCTAAAACATATAAACTTGTCATCAAAACAAACACAGGACACATCAGGAAACCTCACACTGAGCCATTACGACAGAACTCTATTAAAATAAGTATGTCCTGCAAAAAAAAAGCTTGCAAAGCCCTTATAAGCTTGTTAATTAGAACCAAGATTGGGTAAAAAAAAAAAAAAAAAACATATTTCCAGGTGGGCCAAAGAAAACCCTTGAAGGTCGCAGCAATTATTTCACAAATGAATAAGCGCAGTGTGGAAATGGCAGCGAGTTCAAACAGAGACTTTCTGCAGGACTTGGCATCAAACTGCATGACGTGACATGTCAAATAAATGTCTGAAAAGACCTCGGAACGCTCGTCCACCTTAGAAAAATGCACTTACTTTTCAATTAAAAAAAAGTCTACGCTCGTCTTTTTCTACGCTGCCACCTCCCCCAATAAGGAAAGCTTAGTGCAGTCCTGTGTCTTGTTCATTTTGGCCAATGAGAGTGTAAAAGTGTCATTCGCTGTGACTGTGTGGGCCCTTATGGAGAGGGTAAACTGTGCCAGAGCAGTGAAATCACTCCAATGGAGAGAGAGAGAGAGAGAGAGAGACTGAAAACAAACACGCAGTGCAAGAATTGCAGCAAGTTCAGTAAGATGATCCCATTAGACATATATGCCATGTGATTGGCATGATAAGATTAAAGATTTGTACATTGTCCAGCTTTACATTAGTTTTTTCACCAAAATTCTGTCACTTACTCGCATCAAGTATGAAAGCTTGTTTCCGCCACAGAATATAAAATATAAAAGGTAATTGCGACTTTTTATCTCACAATTCGGACTTTTTTCTCACAATTGCGAGTTTTATATCTCGCAATTCTGACTTTAAATCTCAGAATTGTGTGATATAAAGTCAGAATTGTGAAGAAATTCACAATTCTGAGGAAAAGTCAGTCTCTTTACTTAAAAGTCAAAAGTCATTTTTTACTTAGAATTGCACTTTATAACTCGCAATTGCGAGTTTATATCTCACAATTCTGAGAAAAGATGTCAGAATTGCATGATATAAACTCCAATAAGTCAGAATTGTGACTTTATATCTCGCAATTCTAAGAAATAAAGTCAGCATTGCGAGATGTAACTTGCGATTGTGAGATAAAAAGTCGCAATTATCTTCTAAAATGTTTTATTTAATAATACCACCATAGGGGTTAGAAAAATAAATGTAACTCAAAGGAAAAACAAGTTTATTTTCTGACCCTACTGGCCAATACATATTTCAGAAAAGACTTAATATCTTGTCATTTTGCATCTCAAGTAACTGTGTTGATTTTAGATATTTGTGCTTGAAAACAAGATCATCATTACAATTTGAAGCCACCCAAACATTGGCCAGGACATCAGATCAACGGGGGTTTTTAACACACCGATTTTATTTGAACACGTTTCAACAGAGCGATAGTCTCATTGGCCATCTAAGGACGAAGGAGAGTCTTCAGGGAGAGTTAAACTCATTTGGACAGTTTTACGCACGGCATTATGGGTGCATGGGTCCTCTAGGCCTGTGGTTCAGTGGAAAGTTTGGTTAACCAGGGGCGGTGTCTGCGTCCCAGAGTCGTGGGCGATTAATAGCCCTCTTTGTATTTGTTAATGTAGCTTGTTAGGGTTCAACCTTATATTGATGTTGTATATACAGTGGTAAACGTGAAAGCTGTTTTTATTCAGTAATAACTGTGTTTGTGGCGGGGAAAGTAAAGACAACATTTACGCACATAGATGTCAATTTTTTTTACACTTTTGACAAATATGGATTTTCTACGTTTAAGTGAACGGAGTCGGATATTGTCCAAAGCAAACCTACACTGAAAAAGAAATGGTGAAGGATTTACTTTGAAAGTATTTTATCACTCAATTTCAAGTGTATTTTACAAATAATTACAACAAATGTAAAGAAACATTGGTTAGATGTGAAATTTTGAAGTTCAGAAGTGGCCAAAAGTGCGGCCTTGGAAAACATCTTCACTTTACTTAAATATTATTAACAATTTATTTAATGATTTAGTAATCATATTGCGTAGTTGTGCTTGGAGTTTTATTCGTGATAACACAATGAAACATGGCAAATTGTGCGGACATAATTTCAAAGAAATTATGAACGCACGCAAGAACAAGAGAGAACCAATGAAATATTAATAACTGTTTATGTTGTAGTCAATGTGTGCTTTTTCCTGTCAGCTTTTTGCTTTTCTATGTGGTTTTTGTGCATAGTTTGACAAATAATTTTACCTTAACAATGTTTAGTGTTTTGTTTTTCCTTCATATTTAAAATATTTCCTTATATTTTGATCGTTTGGTGGTCATAAAAAAACAAATATCCCCTCCAGTCATGACTCTTGACAACCACTGTATAAAGACTTCGATAATAATAGTATTTTCTTCTAAAACGTACTCCAATAATCTCTCATTTCAGTTCTGACTGAATTGTGAATTTTTTATTAATTTTTTCGCTATAATATCTACATCCAACTTAGTAAATTATCCCTTAAGGGTTGTACTAACCAAGGCTCATACCATTAGATTTGATCAGTATATGATGATGTGGTTGACACTGTGAGTGGAGTTCAAGGAATGCTGGGATAGATCAGGTGTGTCCCTACCTTTTGATTAGTAGTGGCATGGCAGGTGTGTTTCTGGGCCAGAACAGCACTCAACCATCTTCAATACAAAATAGAAAAAAAATAACCAGTTTGTTTAACATTTAATCAATTTGGGAATAATTTCAACAACAACAACAAAAAAGTATGTGCATGATCCAATAGTTTGTGTCTGCTCCATTAACAATAAGTTGAAAATGTCATCATTAAGTATTACCCGTCCCTCTAGGAATTGGGGGATCTTGGGAATGATCTCAGGGTAACACAGCTGTTATTTTTAATTATCTGGGAAAAGCTGTGCAGAAAACAGAGAATAAGAAGTGGAAATGTGTGTAGACTTTGTAATCATTTCTGTCAGTCCACAAATATGGATGAAGGTGCATTCATGAATTTTGACCATTATGTGGCGATTTGTTTTTAACGAGTTTGTATAAATGAGTGACTGAGTGAGTGTTTCTGTCACATAGAAGTTGTAAACTTTACCTTGTCTTACTGAAAACCGCTTAGTTCCACAGGAAAGGTTTGATTTACATGCCTTCAGAAGATGTAGAGTCCTGTTAGGACCCGACAGACGTTGGATACCTGATGAAGGAGGTTTAAACTTCATCCACAATCCCTGTGGTCAGAAAAACAGACGGGTCCTCAGCATGGAAAATATGATTCATCATTCAACCAGTCCTCGACCCATAATGGCTGCAGTTTAGGGTGTTGTAACTATATACTCACCGGGGTGAAAGTAAGTTGCCAACCACTGCAGATCGATAAACGACAGCGGACAGATCTGACCACAAATCTTGATTCAACGTGCAATAATCCCTCTGGTTGACCCAGTCTACATGCGTTTGAAATGGTAAAGGTGCATTTAATATTTTCTTTTAGGGATGGGAGATATATCGGCCACCATATCGGTATCGGCCGATATACGTTCGTTTTCAATGTTATCGTTATCGGCTATATATTAAAGCCAATAAATAATGTATTATTTCCTTCCGCTGAGACTCTTCAGATGCGCACTGTTCAACATGATGGTTTTGAATTGCTTGAAATATGATTGGAAAAAAGGAAAATATGGTTCAGTGCAATGTCAGTCATATCGCCTACATAAAATTATAATGAAAACATCATTATAATTGTGTGCTTGGGCTTTTAATGGTGATCCTTTTGTTTTTGTAATCAGGCTCTCAAAATTTTGGATTTAGATTTATCAGCCAATATATTATCGGCTTTCAAATGTAAATAATTATCGGTTGTCGTCCAGAGTTTTCATATTGGTGCATCCTTAGTTTTTTTATTATTATTAAAGTTTTACTAATTAAAGAAGTGACCTTCTTCATTTTTGACCAATATTAGTAAAAATACTTATACATTATATTAGAGTCAGAGCAAAGAACAACAGGACCTCAAATATGAACACAATATTCAGCATGAAATATCTCTGTCCAAGACTCGTGGTGAGGATAAAGCTTGCGGCAAAACGGTGCAATGCAGTGGCCAACAGCAAAACCACTAACAACATGAGTACATTTGTTGGTCTTGAATCTAAGGCTACATCTTCATTAATCCAGATAAACTTGAAAACGCATCCTTTTCCACACTGAAACTGCGTTTTTGTCCCGTGAAAAGAGATTTTTTGTGAAAACATGTGAACTGTGAAAACATCAGTTTTTTGAAAACTACTGTGCATGTTTAGTCATGTGACGCATATTGTACCCGGATATCTCCGGCATGTGCCAGCTATGTGCTACTCACTTTCACAGTGCAATCTTCAGATTACATTCCTGCAAAGATGACAGATGGTTTACTTGCAATTGCTGTCCTGTCAAAACATGAGGGCAATTGCATTTTAGAACATACAGCAATTGAGTCCCATTGAGTGAGGGGATATTTTGCTAATATCATGATAGAAGAATATAGCATGAGAACTTAATTTTGTCTGGTCTCACTTAATCATCTCATTGACATTTTATTACGGCTCATGCATGCGCATTAAGACTCAATTTCAAGTATATTTTACAAATAATTACAAAAACTTTTAAGAAACACAATCTTCTTTAATTTTTATGGTTCACGCATGCGCAGTAAGATGATTTTGTCTTCAGACGTTTTGGACAAGCAATGTTTGGAAAACTGTAGTGTGGACGGAGAGCTTTCTGAAAGGAAAACGCCATTTTCAAATGTATCCCGATTGGGGTGTAATAACACATCGTGTCACAATATATCGCAATACAAAAATGCAACAATATGTATTGTGGATAGTTCACCCAAAATAAAAATTACTGTGTGAGAATAAATTCTAGTTTTGAGTTTTAGTGTCAGTACTACATTAATCTACTATATATAATGTTGAATATAATGTATAATAATGCAATGGGGGAATATTTGTGTAAAAAGTGGCCTATACATTATTTTAAATATATCTAGTCAGTAACAGAGTGCAAGCATATTCGTCTAAAATAATTCTGTATTTTCAGCTTCAGAATCATGAATATTGTTATTCTGGTGTCTCTATTGTTCATTGGGTTTCCAGCACAAAGTCCAAGACTATTCATTTACACACACAATGTATATCAAATTTAGCATTTTAATCAACAGTACATTTTTTGTTAACCTTTTATCAAATGTCTTGGAGTATCGCAATAATATCGTATCGTGAGTTCAGTATCATATGTATCGAATCGTAATCCTGATTAATATAGACGTCGCTTGAGACAGAGAGTTTGCAAAAGACCACTGTGAAACATACTTGCACCTTTAAAGCATTCTTGAAACTTGCATTCCTTGATTTCAATTAGGACTTTGCAGATGCGAAAAGCCTGTTCATGCCATTAGCTTAGCCTGAATATTTACTCTATATCATACACAAATAAGAAAAATTATTCTCAAACAATATGGTTTCCTGAGTGGCTGCAGTGAGAATGACTTGTAATAAATGTCAGCAAATGGACGAAGAGCTTGAACGAGTGAGTGAGAAGATAGTAATGAGGAGACACGGACACGACCGTGCGTTTAAAGTATCCTAATGAGAGCCACAGGTTCTGATTCCTGCTCATTTGTGCCTCGACTCTGGCTTTCAGACCCTTCTCCTATATCCCATCATCCCTTGAGGAACTGAAAAATTGGTTGCATGGAGTCAGTTGTTTTCCTAGCAGTCGCTGACCCAGCGAGTGTTGTTCTTACTTGGGTTTGTGTTGTCATTTAAGTCAAAACCCGACTGGTTGTCGTTGGCTTTCTTTGGCTGCATTGCAGAAAAACTTCTCCAGCTCAGAAGCCAAGAGGTCATATAAACCTTGATGCACTCAACCACTCACTCACTCAGCTTATTTAATTAGCTAAACAGCCTTTCCATATGGAAGAACTTTAATTGCTCCAGTATTGATGAAGCGTTTCCCCAACAGTTAAGAAACGGTTACCACCAAAGTGTAGGGTTATATTCGGCTTTACGCTGGAATAAGACTGATGAGATTGACTGGATTGGTATAAACTAGAGATGCACAGATACTAAATTTATCAAATTTATCTTTCAGAATGATAAAGGGAACCTCTCATTTGGTGCACTATAATATTAGAGGTTAAAATTAACAACAGAGCTATTATATTCAACTGCTATTTATTTCTAGATATGATATTTACACTCAAATAAAAGCTGAAATGTTCGTATACAACTCAGTTGCACATACGGTAGGTTTCATAAACACTTCATAAAACATACGTTTATAATTAAATAAGTATAATTAAGTAAATAAGCTCTTCTCCAGTGTTTTTATAGCTAACTAACAAACTGTGAACACTGGATAACCTTCCTGAGATAAATGCAACATTCAGTGATATTGTTCTCAAGCTGTTTTATTGTCGTCTTTCCTCGGTTGAATCACAGATTGAGTGATTACATGAGTCATGATTTCGGTAAGTTGTACTGTATCTTTCAACATACCTTCTGATATTCATGCATGTTTTTCTAGATATAACTTTATTAAAGTGGAAGAAAAGACTCCGCTTGAACTGAGGCGCTACAGCGATCCGTCACGTCACATTTAAGAGCGTCAAAACGCCATTTATTGTTTGAATTTCGTGATAAAATGCACAGAATTTGAAAGCTAAAACTTTGTTTCTTATCAGAAGTAACAGAGCACAAAGCTCTTCTTTGCGATTATTGGACGGGAGGCGCTACAAATAATGTTTGATGTAGGAAAAAGTCCAGTCTGAAATGGTCATCTTTTTCATCTCGACCCAAAAACTCTCACGCCTGAAGAACTGAGCATCCAAGAGCAAAGATGGTCTACTTTCCAGAGGATCTTGGGCCAATAGTCTTTGAGATAAATGGGAATGCTAAAGGATAACACTCCATCATAGACCTCTCTGAGCTCACTAAGGCAAATCTGGTTTTGCTCTACTTCTTTAAGTGCACTTTAATGTGAACATGTGATGGCATGATTATTTTACCCTCTGGAAGCAGTTCATAGAAAACATTAAGAGCACTTCTAACGGTCCAATGTCTTTACCAGCAGGTTAATATGAAAAGGTGTGTGTGTGTAGCTGTTGAAATGCCACATTTCTGTCTGCTGAATCATAGAAGTCAGGCCAAGGAAATAAATCCATTCAGCAATGCGAGAAAAATATATGCACGCCCCCCTCTATGGCTCTCTCCTGCTCGCTGTCTGTATATATTTGATTCAGTGTGTTTTTGCAGTCTGTGTGGTCACTGTAAAACTTTGCTACCATTTAGATCTGCTTTCTTGCCATTTCCTGAAAGCTGTGTAGCTGATCAGTGTTTGTGTTGACGTGCACGTGTCTGCATTAATGTTTCTGCTCTCTGGTTTTCTGTTCAGCCTGAAAAATAAAAGAAACTGAAAATACAGTATGTCTACTGTAGCTTATATGGTAGGATAGCCCTTTACATTTACATTTACATTTAGTCATTTAGCAGACGCTTTTATCCAAAGCGACTTACAAATCAGGACTAAATTAAGCGAGTCATCATGAAGAGGCAAAAGACAACAACAACGCAAGAAGTGTTCAGAATACGAAGTTCAGGCATTATTCAGAGTAGCATAAGCATGATAAGTGGGATTTTAAGGGAAAGGTTTTTTTTTTTTTTTTTTTTTTTTATGAGTTTAGGTGCTCATGGAAGAGATGGGTTTTCAGCTGTTTTTTGAATGTTGTCAGGGATTCAGCATTCCGGATGAGGGTGGGGAGAGTGTTCCACCAGCATGGAACTGTGAATGAGAATGATCTGGAAAGTGATCTTGTGGCTTTGAAGCTGCACTGAAACTCACATTTGGACCTTCAACCCGTTGGACCCCATTGAAGTCACTATTTGCTCCTTTAAAGGAGTAGTTCATTTCAGAATAAAAATTTCCTGATAATTTACTCTCCCCCACGTCATCCGAGATGTTCATGTCTTTCTTTCTTCAGTCGAAAAGAAATTAAGGTTTTTGAGGAAAACACTCCAGGATTTTTCTCCAAATAGTGACTTCAATGGGGTCCAACGGGTTGAAGGTCCAAATGTGAGTTTCAGTGCAGCTTCAAAGTCTCGACACGATCCAGGAATAAGAGTCTTATCTAGACAAACCAGCGGACATTTTAGAACAAAATAAACATTTATATACTTCTTAACCACTAATGCTCGTCTTGCACTAGCTGTGATGCGCCACACGTTACGTAATCACGTTGAAAAGGTCAAGCGTGACGTAGGCGGAAGAACCGACTTAGTGTTTACAAAGCGAACATGCAAAGACTAAGTCAAACGGCCTTTACAAAAAAAATAAAAATAAATAAAAGGTAAACCAACGATGTTGGATGATTTTGAAGTTGGAGGAGAAAACGAGATGGAGTTTTTCGCCCTACACTACATTTTTGTACCTGAACACGCTTGACCTTTCAACGTGATTACGCAATGTGTGGCGCATCACAGCTAGTGTAAGATGAGCATCTGTGATTAAAAAGTATATAAATGTTTATTTTTGTTATAAAATGGCGGATGGTTTGTCTAGATAAGACTCTTATTCCTCGGCTGGGATCGTGTAGAGACTTTGAAGCTGCACTGAAACTCACATTTGGACCTTCAACCCATTGGACCCCATTGAAGTCCATCCTGTGATGTTTTCCTCAAAAAATTATTTTCGACTGAAGAAAGAAAGACATGAACATCTCGGATGGCGTGGGGAGTGAATAAATTATCAGGAAACTTTAATTCTGAACTACTCCTTTAAGAGACACACTGGGGAACTTTCTGTAGACCAACTTCAGTTGGAGGTCTGGTAAAAGTCTTAGCACTCTATGGCCAAACCATGGGTCCAAAAAGTCATGGTCAGCGACCATTTGGTTAGTCCATGTTCTGATTAAGATGGGAAGTAATTTTCAGTGGACAATTGATGTTTTGTTTTTGAATGTTAAATCTGTTTGACAGCCAGATATTAGTTTCCCTGATGTTTCCTACTGTAAATTCTCTCCGGTGAGTCAGCCATCGCATTCGTTTTTCTGGGGAGGAGGTGATTTACGAAACGGCTATTTTTTGACATTTTCTTGATTTCGTTTGGAGCACGAAATTCGAAAAACTTTCCATCACATATCACTTTACAAGGATTATGGTATATCTATCAAACCATTGGATGCAGTTGCTTGCTGGGCATGCGCACGGCATATTTCATGGAAAACGCATGCTTTAATTTGCTTTAATGAACCTACTTAAGGTGCCGAGTGAGCCATAGAGACTGTAGGCTCAATGAATCTCCTGACAAAAGAATTAAGAGAGATTTTAGAGTACTTGAAGATCCACCTGTGAGATGTTTTAGTTCCAGTTCAACGTTTTAATGACAATACCATCCTCAGTGTGGTGAAAGAGATCCTACAAACTTCCTTGTTCCTCTCTGTGGCTGTAAATTGTTTTAAAATGTCTTTGTGGAGAGCGAAAGAATTCAAGGAGTGGGCAGGCAGATCATTTAGTTTAGTCCCTTCAATTTCTGAAGAAAAAAATAAGAAAAAGGTAAGCGCATAATAATAATCACACACAAAAAAATTAAATAACTCAATGACAATACAAGTACCATAAATACCAGCAGGACTGAGTCGTAACATCTTGAAGAGACTTGAAAAATAAGGTTGAAAAGCATCATTGTTTTAGCTCAGAATAATGTGAACCATTCTGAAATAAAAGAGCATTTTAGAGCAAGTTATTTTTCTTTTATCATGCAAGTACACCATATATATCTATGAAGTGGACTAAAGGTCCTTGCACACATTCTTGTCTGAAATTTTCGCACGTAAAAAATAATACGACCTCACGTTGTGTCAATCGCATTTACACACTGCATCCTAAACTCCGTCCGTCATGAAAAACCATACAAGCAAAATCCAGAATGCCTATCAGCACCTTTCTGATGCCATAGTTTGGTGTGTGTGTGTGAGTGTGTGAGTGTGTGTGTGTCCACACCTTAGACATACTGCCAGTCTCTGCTCAGGATCAATTGGTTCATGGAAATTGGTGGTCTTCTTTGTAATATGTGGCTCTAGTATCGCTAGCAAAGCATCAAACTGAGCCACTGACATCCTGAAGTACACTTTGAATCTCTCGGGATAATCCCGCAGAGAACTCTCCTTCCTCTCTACACAATCTCAGGATTGGATGGACCCAATATTTCCTCTTTCTTTTTCTCTTTTTAAAGGTCCCGTTTTTCCTGTGTTTTTGAAGCTTTGATTGTGTTCACGGTGTGCAATATAACATGTGTTCATGTTTCGCGTGTAAAAAAACACAGTATTTTTCACACAATTTACTTATCTGTATACCGCTGTTTTCACTGTCCTAAAAACGGGCTGATGACTTCCTTGTTCTATGAAGTCCCTCCTTCAGAAATACGTAACGAGTTCTGATTGTGCCAGCGGTTCCTGTGTTGTGATTCGACAGCAGCTTAGCGCACGTTGCCCGGAAAGGTCACGCCTCTTACCATAACGTGGAGATGCATGCGCTCAGTGTTATTGTAAACATGTCTTTAATATTACCTTATCAATTTGAGCCAGAATCAGACCCGGAGAACATAGATGAAGAGGATCGATTAGAACCTGTTCAAGCACGACTTTTGCAGGATGTTTCACAATGGTAAGCTGTTTATTTAGTGGTTGTCATACTTTTCATTCTTTTGGCTGTTACCTTGAATTTGTTAAATTGTAATGTTAAATGTTACAAACTGTTATAAAAGCTTGTGGTATATGGTTTTGTCCGTCTGTCGAATTAACGATGGTGTTGTTGAATTTTTCCAAAGAGGGAACTGCTCCATCTTTCAAGAATAATCTTTGTGCGAATCCGGCATTAAACTGATTGAGATTGAGGAAGCTGTCCTCAGCAAAATGTGCTGCAGATAGTTTTACATGTGGATTATAATTTTCGGGAACCGAGTTAAACATAAATTGTAACCATTGATCTCTAAGTACAGCGTCCCTGGGAAGGCCAAACAAAGGTGATTTGACTCCGGGATGAAAATAACAGCGTCTCGACGACATGGCGACAAACACACTCTACAAACGCAACTCTTCCTCTTCTCTGTGGGAGCGCAACAAGACCACGCCCCCTTTTTTTGTGTTTTCCTGTGGGCGGAGGTTAGTCAAAAAACTGTTCTAGTGACGTCATTAAAGCAGGAAGTAGAGGGATGTAGTCCAAACCAGCCATTCGCTGTAGGCTTTGAAAGGGAACTTCTGTTAAATAAAATATCTCGCTTGGCATTGAACTTTGAGCTTTATAATTTTACAGGTATAATTTATGCTCTAACAGCAACATTACACACTAACTAAAGTTTGAAAAATGAGATCACGAAGAACAGGACCTTTAAGAAGAGAGAAGACAACAAAATCATCCTCACTACTTAAAGACTCCATTTTGTATTGTTTTTGCTGTTTTTTTTTTTTTTCACAATGGATTAATTAATACGCATCAAACTCAGTGTGCAAGGTTTGTGTGCATGACGAATTTTTAGGATGACGAATACGAAAATTTCGGACTCAGTGTTTAAGGAACTTAATACTTAACTTCTTGCCTAGGCCAAATCCAGACGAGTTTCCCTGTCTTGCACTTAAAGACCAAAACTCCCAACACTGCAGCTTTCACGTAGACTTTCCCCCCCAAAAAACTCCAGAATGGCCTGACATATTCTACGCTTGCCCGTCCAACGGTGTTTGTGTGTGTGTTGGCGTGTGCGTGTGTGTAAATATTTGGTATTCTCTCTTGACTACTCAAGAGCTGTCTGACATTTTCTGCCCTTTTCTCTCCAAATAGCATAATGAGAATTTACTGCATCCTGTTAGTACTAATCTCGTAATCCTTTCCTCTCAATTTCTAGAGCAGCGGGCGGCCAAAACTTCTCCCGGTTTCAAAGGGGCTTCCATGCTCCTTGTCCCCTGGCTTTTCTGATTCAAGATCATATTTCTCAGAAATGAGAAATCTGTATTGAGATGTAGAAACTTGCTGACGCCTGTTCTAAAGTTATAGTGACCAAGCATCCTCAATTAGCCGGGTATTGCAAAGTGCCAAAATGGACATCAGTAATAACTAATATCACTACACTCTACTTTTTTTAATGGTTTTTGGACACTGGAAGCCTAGCAACTTAGAAATATACTTTACTGTGGTATAAGGAAGTAGAATACATTATTTCTTGAAAAATGTTAAAGTTAGGGTTAGGTGAAAATCAAGCGTATATTGTTGTTTATGTGTCTATGTGGTGTTTTTAATATGCTTTAAGACAAAGCATGTGTAAATTCATAAGTCAACACCATTGCTGAGTATTTCCTCCTTAAAACTGCAGTGAACCAAAGACAGTCTCAAAAACACGCTTTGAAATCGCTGGTGTTTCTGACGTCACAAACTACCTTGTAACCAATCAGATCAACGTGTGATCGTCAACCAGTGGATCTCTGAGCTGAGTGAGTGAGTGGAGGCGGGGCTTATTTGCATATTCATAGAACCGCGTATATTAAATGAGGCAAGGGTGTCGCGTTATACATTCAAGATATTTTAAGGCATGACGATTTTTTTTTCCAAGGTAAAAAAGCTTCAATATGTCATTTTGGTGATCAAAGATGAGTTTTAAGGCATAAAATGATTGACTGCAGGGGAACTTTAAGATATGCAGAATTGCCACATTACAATGTGTGTAAACATTTGAAAAAATTTCAGCTATAAAATTTGCCTTACAGAACATTTTACATTTCATTAATCCTGTGAACAGTGTCCAATAAAAGGGAAGATATTTCAAAGCAAACCAGAAATATTGTCACACTGCACAAATATATAATGTAATATATATTTTTTAAAAAAAAAAAAAAAAAGATGTTTAACAGGTAAAAATATGGATGGGTTTCGTAAAAAAAAAAAGGGTCCAACTCACAGCAGAGCCTGATCATTATTTCAGCTTGTCTAATTCGTAGATTGATCAATTGAATTCACTACTGGAAACAACTTTAACTTTATTTAATTTCCTCAGTGAATAATACCGTAACTGACTCCAGCTCAGCCCTGAAGTCGAAAGGCTACAAATCAGCTCTAAAATACAGGCCTATAAAAGTGTTCACCTCATATTTTATGTTTTGTTTTACAGCATGAATCACTCTCAACTTAATTTTGGATTTACTGATCAACACAAAATGACTTTTTAATGTCAAAGCAAAACAGCTCTCTACAAAGTGACCTAAACCATTATGATTATAAAATCTAAAATAGCTGATATACTGATTATGATTATTATTACAACTGCACTCTATTGACCAAATCAATCTATCCATGTCAAAACAGCCTCTGTGGTTCAATGTGTTAAAACAATAAAACTTCCAAGAAAGTGAATTATTTTTAAATGTACTGTGTATTTAGCAGTCACATCTTTCATAACATGATCATTTGTCTTAATATATTATCTGAACAAATATGAAGACTAAACATGACAGTTGATTCAAGCAACAACAACAACAAAAAAAGTGAATGTGTTCTGAATGAATGTGTTGTAAATAAACCTGTTGAGTTGGAGAAGGGCAGCGAGGACACATTTTGGCTTTGGATTGTTTTCCGACCCCTTAAAATAAAATCACATGCATATTACCGGTTTCAAACTTTCAATTTGTTCTTAATCTAGAGGATCCCATGAGACTTACGATGAACTACAGAGTTCATGAGACCACCTTTTCACAAGGACTCTGGTGCACAAATAAAACACCAACCAAACAATCAAAATTCACAATAACCTTTACTGTTTTTAATTTCAGTTTAATTCTGTTTTTCATTACGACACCGAAAACACACAACGTTCAAGTTTATAATGCTCTACATGTGTTTCATGTAACATAATGGCTTTGATTGACCTCCCACGGAGAGATGCTGGAATTATATCAGTGTTAGCAGGATATTAGCACAGCGCTGCTCTGACGTCAATGTGATTGAATGAGTATTTGCTGCTGTTCTCAGAGGCAAAAGTTAAAGTCTATCAAACTGCTGTTTTCAGACAGCAAATGTCTCGCATTTGTATGATTCAGTCAGAGCTTTTACAGGCGTTATTTAAGCTGGCGCGGGACGGTTGGAGGAGATGAACTCCAGTCTGCATTCAAACCACTTTCCCCATTTTTTTTCCCCTTCCCAGAACAGAGACAAGCTAAAAATAAGCCTGAGATTTAAAGAGTGCGGCTTTTAATGGCAGCATGTAAAATGTGCTGTGTGTTAACAGCCTTGCTGAGGCCAACCAGAAGACATGGAGAAGCAGACCCAAAACAAATTGGGACGACAAATAAAGGAACGAGCTGGTTCTGGTGGAGATTTATTGAGCTGTACCCCGTCAATACCATGTTTGATCCGTCCCGGTGACATCCACATTAACCATGAATGAGACATTAATAGAAATCACAGTAGTTTTGTCTTGTTTTTCCAGTACAAATATCTAAACATTCTTAAATCAAGATACATTTACTTGAGAAGCAGAGGAAAGATATTAAGCCTAGTTTTCTGTGAGAAACAAAAGCAAAATTAGCTTTTTATGCATAAAACAAGACAAATATCTTCAAATAGGGGTCATAAAAAAAACTTAATTCAAAAGGAAAACAAAATTAGCATTAACTCACTCAATTTAGATTTTTTTATTGATCTTATGTCATTTTGCTTCTCAAGTAAAATATGCACAATATATCGGTCACCATATCGGTATCGGCCGATATATGTTCAATTTATATGTTATCGTTTTCGGCCCGATAAGAACATTTGGCTGATGTATTGAAGCCGATAAATAATGTATTATTTCCTTCGGCTGAGACTCTTCAGATGCGCACTGTTCAACATGATGGTTTTGAATCGCTTGAAATATGATTGGAATCACTTTGAAAAACGAAAATACAGTAAAGTGCAACATGTGCAGCGCAAGTCTGTCATATCGGCTACATAAAATTATAACGAGAACATCATAATTGTGTGACTTTTGTTTTTGTAATCAGGCTCTCAAAAGTTATATAAAAATGTGGATATAGATTTATCGGCAAATATATCGGTTATCGCTTTCAAATATAAAAAATTATCGGTATCGACCAAAGTTTTCCTATCGGCACATCCCTAATATAAACATATCACCTGTAGCATTCATCCAATTAGAGACACTGAACCGAGAATTTCGTTAACCCGGGGTTTACATTGACCCAGGGTTAACTAGCTCTAGTGTGAAAAGCCCTATACTGTACCAGGCACATACAGTCAAACCATAATTTATTCAGACTCCTTCAACATTTCTCACATGATCACAGTTTATTCACTATAGTTTAGAAAATGGTAATAAAATATGACAAGAACTCAGTTGATATTTGACTGGTTTTGTCCGTCCTTCTGTTAGACTGTCTCACACATTATGTTGAATATCTGTCAGCTGTTAAATTAGATAATACCAGTTTAGCTCAACCAATCACCAAGCAATGCTTCATTTTGTTCAGTCTGTGGTGTAAAAAGGTCGCATTAGCAATTCAATGCAAAACATGGTCAGGTCAAAGTGTCTGAATAATTTTTAGTCCCTCAAATTTTACTGGTACTCACTGTATATAGAATTTTTTTGGGTGTAATATGTCACAGTTTCTTTTATTTTGCTATCCTCGCTTACATAAATGAACTATAGTAGTCCTGCACTCACTAGAAAAACAATGTCTGTGTCTGAATAATTGATTTGATTGTACCAGTACAAACACGGTTCAATGACTAAACATGCCTTATCATTTTAGCTTTACACAGTCCACATCACGACTTAGGACAAACATACCATCTCATTGTGAATGGAAGGCCAAAACATTGAGAAAAAAAGAGGTGTTTTCAAATGTCTCTGGATTAATGTAGACGTAGCCTGAATTTCGAGATCACTAAAGAGAAATACAGACAGTACGGATCAGTTGATGGAAAGTCTTATTTGCGAGCTGCAGTTTTTGGGTGGTGTCTGTTGCATGGCGCTGATCTCCTTCAAAAGCCCCGTTTCTCCCAACGTCACTGCAGCCAATTTCCATTTGCCCCTCTGGAATCACAACTACTTCATCCGCTTCTCTCTATAAAAGTGAGTGTTATGAGAGAAAACGTTTTTCTGGGTCCCACATCAAAGTGTTTCGCCATATCAAAGTGTTACGCCATGACTCCTCCTATTCTTTAGGACCATTCCAACATTTTTTTCAGTAAACACGACTGCTTAAAGCTGCAGCTAGTTACAGATGTGGATATAACTTAAATGAATACACTGCAAAAAAAACTTCTTTGTCTTCTTTTCCAGTATCTAAACATTCCCCTGTAGTCATTCATGTTATCCCTTTAAAACTCATCACCAAAATGACATATTTGAATGTTTTTGCCTTCAAAAAATGTTCTTAATGCCTTAAAATAGCTTGTAATTCGACACCCTTGCCTCATTTAGTATTCGCGGTTCTATGAATATGCAAATGAGCCCCGCCTCCACTCACTCACTCAGCTCAGAGATCCACTGGTTGACGATCACACGTTGATCTGATTGGTTACAAGGTAGTTTGTGACGTCAGAAACACCAGCGATTTCAAAGCGTGTTTTTGAGACTGTCTTTGGTTCACTGCAGTTTTAAGGAGGAAATACTCAGCAATGGTGTCGACTTATGAATTTATGCACATGATTTGTCTTTAAGCACATTAAAAACACCACATAGACATATAAACAACATTAAAAACTTGATTTTCAAGTTCAAGCTGTAAGCATTCTTGAGTGCGGACAAGCAACTTTTGGAAAACTCATGAAAAAAGCTAGTGCGGATTTTAAAACGAAATGAATGTATTAATGTAGCCTCAGTTCCTGTGAGTTTCCCAAATGCATTTGATCTGCTGGAGACTGATGTCTGTTCCGGTGTTAGGAAAACACACTGTTTGTTTTGCTACTGACGTTGGTGAACACGCATATCAAAAAATGTCACCAGCTGTGCAGTGGCTGCTAAGTATAAAATCCAGCGACCTAAATATACACTATTTTTTTCCTTTGACTAAAAACATGCGTATAAACTTTGCTCCTACTGTAAATATGGAAGGTAATGCTGTGTTTGTGGCCACCGAGGCTTTGTTCTGATGATATGACTGCATGTTTTTTTTATTCATACTGCGGCTACTCCCACGGTTTCGCTACTGAACGGAGACGAAACGCTTTATTGATGCGGTGAAATGCGATGATGCAAAAGTCCCGATGGAAGGGTGTCGTCCAGCCCATAATGTTGACGCATTTCACTTGAAGCAACTTTCTCTCACTTTCTGTCTCTTTTTCTGTGTCTTTACTTAAAGGCCTTTGGTCTGGCATTTCACCAGCAAAGCAAAGGGACTCTTTAGTGGTCACTGGTTAAGTTGGCCAAGAAAATATGTTTTTCATTCAAGAATTTCTTTCTTTTTAAAGTTTACAACACTACTAAAAAAATAACTAAAAGTAGCACTAACTTAAAGGCAAAGTTCACCTAAAAATGTAAATGCCGAATCATATCTTTAAAAAAATAATAATAATTAAGTGAGTTTTTGCTTAAAACGAGCAAAATTATCTGCCAATGGGGTAAGAAAAATAATCTTAATTCAAATGGAAAACAAGAAAAATTATCTTAATTCCAATGGAAAACAAGATTATTTTTATTACCCCATTGTCAGATAATTTTGCTCATTTTAAGCAAAAAACTCACAATTTTCCCCCCAGAAAACACAACATAATTTCTTATGTCATTGTACTTATCTAGTAAATTCTTCTTGATTTAAGACATTTTAGATATTTGGACTGGAAACAAGACAAAAATACTAAGTAAGAAAAGCACTCTGACTCTTCAGTGGTCACTGGTTAAGTCGGCCATCAAAATATGTTTTTCATTCATTCAAGATTTTCCTTCTTTTTACAGTTTACAACACTGACGTCAAAGGCATATTTTAACATGGTCTGGTTTCTAAGTTTGACCAATTCAGTGTTTGGGGGGGGTTACTAAAAGTAGCACTAACTAAAAGGCAAAGTTCACCTAAAAATGAGCATTTGGTCATCATCTACTGACCCTCATGTCGGTCCAAAACATGCATCTTCCTTTCCTCTGTGGAACAAAAAAGAAAAACATATTCATATATTTTATATAGGTTTATTGTGTTGATAGTGAATAATCTATGTATATACATATATTTATCGTTGTTAAAATAAATAAATATAATATTAAACGTCCTGGTCACTGCAAAAAAATGTTTTTCTTACTTAGTATTTTTGTCGTTTCCAGTCCAAACATCAAACATTTCTTAAATCAAGAAGCATTTACTAGATAGGTATACTGACATAAGAAAATGTATATTTAATAAATAATTAATAAAAAAAAAAAATTGTACTTTGTCAGATAATGTTGGTTGTTTGAAGTGTGGGTTCATTTTAATCCCCTCCCCCAGAAAACAAGATATCATTTCTTAATTTTACTAATCTAGTAAATGCTTCTTGATTTAATTTCTTTATATATATTTGGACTGGAAACAAGACAAAAATACTAAGTAAGAAAAGCGTTTTTTGCAGTGTTTAAGTGAATTACATAATCTGATATTACCTAAAAGATGTTATCTCATGTTACAAAGCTAATTTTTGTTAGCTAATTTAGTGTACCTAAGAAATTAAGAGAAACAAGCAAGAAAGAAAGCATTACAACAGCCAGACTGAAATGAAACGCATAAACCTCCACAGAAAGAAAACAATGCAGAGTAATTACTCCAGTCTCATAAAAACGCCTCGTAAGCTTGTACACACCCACATCTATTTTGTAGTACAAATTGTTTTGGGTTGAACCAATAAAAAATTAAGAGAAGAAAAGCCAACCAACAAGCAATTGCAGCAGTCGCCGTTTTGTGGCGTGGAGATGCTGTGGAATTGTGGTCAAAATTCACAAAATTCTGATCCTTACAGACTTTATAACATATTTCAATGCATTTTTTCATCTGCAGTAAAAGCCCATCAGAGTTCTTCCCGTCTCTAGTTATTTTAATCTTCCCCTTTTCCCATAATTTATGAAGGCGAGTGTATACCTTCACAAATTGAGTCAAGTCTGAGCTTCTGTACATCGATTCCATTAAATAATTCAAGGAAAGTCACACAAATCTATTCAGATAATATTGAGTCACAGAAAACGAGTGGTTTGTGCCAAGCTGGCTCCTTCAGAAGGGGAAAAAAAGAGTTAAGAAACCTGATCGGCGACCCTGAAGATGAAATCATGGGATTTGTAATTAAGTTCAGTACACAGATCTTTCTTTGAGAAGCACCTCTGTGTGCTTGAGAAGCTCTCTGGCCCAGTTTACCCACGCCTCTTCATCAGCACTAAAACCAGTGAATGTGAGCTCATTGTTTTCAAAGAAAAATCAGTTCCATGGATGAAAAGGAAATGCAGGGACATTTAAAGGGTTAGTTCACCCCAAAAGTGAAAATTCGGTCTGAAGTTGCGTGGACTGCCAATGGAGGGACAGAAATCTCATTCAAATATCTTCATTTGTGTTTCAAAGATGAATCTTGCGGCTTTGGAAAGACGTGAGGTTGAGTAAATGATGACAATTTTTCATTTCTTATACACTTTAAACGTGAAAATAATGATTTTATTCCACTGAGATCTTTGCAAGGTCAAGTTTTGTACACAAGATGGTATAAACTTAGGCATTTTTGGAAGATTTTATCCAAAGAGACTTACATTGCTTACAAATTACACATTTTTTATCAAGTTATTGCCTTCCCTTGAAATCGAACCATAGGCGTAATTTGCGGGTGGGTCGGGTGGGACATGTCCCCACCACCTTTTGCCAGGGTCGATATTGTCCCCACCACTTTTTAAAACATCTCGCGGCACGAATGTACAATTCTACAAATAAATAAAACATCTCCAGTTAACTGGCAGAGCATTCATTTCGTTCGTTTTTTAAATAAGAGATGATCTAGCGCTGAAATGTGTTTTTTAAATCAAGTGATCAAAGTGCTCGTTGCCGCTGCGATCAGTGGCGCAGATACAGTGTTTTCTCATGTGGCTCGCGCACACGCCGCACAGTCTTCACTCGGACGCGAGCTTCAATACGTTGCGGATACTCTCTCTTCGCTCTAGTGAAATCACAAAACATAATGCACACAAACGTGTCCCTGCTTGATATACAACCACTGATGAACATAATCGGTTTTGATGAGAGAAAAAAAACTATACGAGAAAAAAAAACTATACGAGTGTGGATTCACACCCAGAACCTCTAACACGCTTGCCGAAAGTTCTACCACTGGACCATTAAGATACACGTTGGTTAAATAGGTGGATCTATGTATGTATTCACGAAAATTCTCGCACTGACAACCCATATTAGGCTACATCTCATTGAATGACAAATTAAACCCCATGTAGCCTACTATTTAAATCGATTGCTGGACATCGTAATGTTATTGTACATATATCTGATTTAGCATTGTATTAGCAACCCCCACCCCACCTGTCCCACCCACTTTTTAAAACAAAGTTATGCCACTGAATCGAACACATGACCTTGGCGTTTCTAGTGCCACGTTGCACAGTTTGAGTTGCAGGAAAGCTAATAAATGGTGATGTGCAGGTCCAAACATAATTAACAGGCCAAAATTTCTGCGTTTTCTATGTTTATTTTGCAGGGAAATCTGTGGAATTTTGCATTTAAAAATGTAGCATTTAAAAATGTGCTTCACTCGTTTTGATAGCTGAAAGCAATTATCCAAATTATTTAATAAACAAATAAACTTCATAAATGTGTTCTTTCCAGCCATTTGCAGAGTTCTACAATTGCATACCTGCTCATTTAATCAATGCAACCTCACAATTCACATTATTACAGAATGTTATATGTTATTATTTTATAAAATACAATAAAAACTTACAGAACAAAACTAAAAACAACTTGAGAGTACAAGATCCTTGAGGACTAGACACAAATGGTTACTAGATTTCCCCCGTGTCAGGGAAACACCTGGATGTGTGTGAAAGCTGTGTCATTTTGTCTCTTGCATGTATTTCCTCCAGAACAGCAGGCAGGAGCAAGAGGAGCAGTTAATGGTGCTTGTAAAGAGTATTAATGCTTTAGAAGTGCCGTCTGAAGCCAGAACGAGCGGAAATTATGTGAAGGTGAGCTGAGGAACGTTTGTAAAGTTCAAGGCCCAGCAGGCATCCGGTAGAAACGCTAATAATCATTCTGTAGGGTTAAGATTTCCAAATTATACAGGATAATGTGTTCTAGAGCAACCTGGAATTCCTGTCTTTGAGGATGTGCATTAATCTCTTCAGCATGGAAAGAAGATCCTTGTATTTGCACACCGTTGACTAGTGGTGCAACGGATCACAAAATCCACGGTTTCGATCATTTATGTTTTTTGAGCCAGATCAGCAAAAAAAAAAAAAGGGGGGGGGGGGGGGGGCTATAACTTTGCTTTTCATTTATTACTTAAAGCTTACTTGAAGTTCTTCGATACCACATCAAAAACTACTAGCCAAACTGATAAAGTTAAAAAATGATTAAAAACCGTGAACAGTCAGTAATAAAATATGAACAAAGTTACAGTACAAGCAGACATGAATACTAAATAACAACGTTACAAAGTCTAACAATAGTATTCAGGTACAAAAATGAATAATTAAGCCTAAATGTAAAATAACACTATTTGTCCACTGTAGAAATTCAATATAGTTTCATCTTTGTTAAAGCTGTATTTTGTGGTTTTATTAACATTAATGACACAGACAACTGTAGGAATATTAGGCTGCTGTCACTTTAAGACCGAATGCACCGACCAAATATACTGACACACATCCGGTTTCTTTCTCAACTGTTCACTTATGACAGAACCGAGAGAATACTTGCCGAGACGGGTATTTAGACATCATTTTGTGTGCATGTGTCCGTTCAAGGGCAAGGAAATACGAAAGAGGAATCAATCCGGTGTTCGATCGCTTTCTGAAACACGCATCTCTCGATTTTCGCCTCTTCTTCCGCGTTTAAAATTGTTTGAATGTGTAAATTGGCAAGACAAAACACATCCAAATTATAAACTTTCACTCTATTATGGTTAAATTTAGCAGTTAATCCGCGAATCACATGCGTGCCGAACTGCGGCGCCTGATCCGTACGGATCACAGACCAGCTACTACTGTTGACTCAATAAAAGTACCCGCTGGATCCTCTGTTTATCATCCTGAAACTGAAAGTGTAATTTAACACAAAACCAATGAAGCAGAACATAACGGGAATGGTTGCATGATCAGTAGGTAATGACTGCGCACAGATGTTCGTGTATTTTTGTCTGGTATTCTTCCTGAGAATGTTTATAGTCAGGAAATGACTAAGGAAGATGTCATGTATGAATTGGTCACTACAATAAGAATCCAACGCAAGAGTTAACTTGTTCAACAAACAAACTCAAAACTTCACAAGATGAAAAAGATGGCAAAGTAAGAAAGTCCAGTAACACTTTACAATAAGGTTCATTAGTTAACATTAGTTAACTACATTAATTAGCATGAACTAATAATGAACTGCACTTAATTTCAACATTTACTAAAACATTATTAAAATCCTGTTAACATTAGTTAATGCACTGTGAACTAACATGAACAAACAATGAATGACTGTATTTTTTAACTAACATTAACAAATACAGTAACAAAAGTTTTGCTCATTGTTAGTTCATGTTAGTTAATACATTGACTAATGTTTACTAATGAACCTTATTGTAAAGTGTTACCGAAAGTCCAGTGTCTACAAGTGATGCGATACAAAATGAACCGAAGACATTTAAGCTTTGCTTGTTTTCATGCGAACACATCGATGTCCCTCTCAATATAATATAAGAATAAATAACAGATTCTTACTAAATCGGGAGCGCCTTGTAAGCATGCGTCCAAAGTAGGCATGCATAAACCCGAGTTGAATCAGTCGGACAGATCATCGAGCTCAATCAATTTTAATTCAATAGTTTAAGCATCATATCCAAACGTCTTGCATTAGCTGTGATGCGCCACACATTTCGTAATCACATTGAAAAGGTCAAGCGTGACGTAGGAGGAAGTACGACCTAGGGTTTACAATGTAAACGTCTAAAGACTAAGTCAAACGCCCTTTACAAAAAAACTAAATTAACAGAAGGTAAAACAATGATGTCGGACGATTTTGAAGTTGGAGGAGAAAATGAGATGGAGTTTTTCGCCCTACTCTACGTTTTCCGCCTACGTCAGGTGACCGCCTTTCCAACGTGATTATATAATGCGTGAAGTCGTGGACGTGCAAGACGAACATTTGTGGTAAAAAAAGTATATTTATTTTGTTTTGTTATAAAATGTCCGCTGGTTTGTCTAGATAAGACTCTTATTCCTCGGCTGGATCATGTCGAGACTTTGAAGCTGCACTGAAACTCACATTTGGACCTTCAACCCGTTGGACCCCATTGAAGTCACTATATGGAGGAAAATCCTGGAGTGTTTTCCTCAAAAACCTTCATTTCTTTTCGACTGAAGAAAGAAAGAAATGAACATCTTGGATGACGCCGGATGAGTAAATTATCAGGAAATTTTCATTCTGAAGTGAACATTAATGACCTGTGGTATACAGAAGCACACAGCAGTGTTCAGCACACGCATGTTCACGGTGTGTGTGTGTGTGTGTGTGTGTGTGTGTGTGTGTGTGTGTGTGTGTGTGTGTAAGACTGTGGTCAGGCTGTGGTATGCCGGGGAATCCCAGTGTTGTCACTGCTGTGGAAGGCCATTCTCCCTTCATCTCATGCGCTGTAAATATGGCCGTGGGTTGAGTTGTGTGTGTGTGTGTGTGTGTGTGTGTGGGTTATTAGTCAGTCCTCCTGCTGAGCGGTACCACCCTGAATCTCCTCTAAAAATAACCTCTATTTTACTCGTCTAACCCATCTACTTAACGGTTTTTCTCTGCGTCTTACCAGTTACAGTAAGTACAGTCTGACAGGAATCAGTGACTCAAGTGTGTTCCTGTTTTCGGATTCTGTGTTAAGCCCAAAATATACTTAATTTGTTTGCTATAGTAAGCGTATAGTCGAACGTGTAGCCTTTAAAAGTATACACCATTTGATATTGTGTGAAGACGGTCGACACATGCATTTATCTTTTAACTTTATCTGGACAATAACTTTATTCTAGAGCTGCTGTAAAGCCTAAACTGTTTGTTTAATTTCCTTTTATCACTGTAAAGCTGCTTTGAAACAATCTATATTGTTAAAAGCGCTATATAAATGAAGGTGACTTGACTTGACGTGACAGTGTCAGCACTATTTTTTAAGTTTTTAATGTTTTAAAGTTATTATCTAAAGTCGTGGCTATCTCATAACCCCTCACACAAGCGCTTGTCAATGCCGGTGTCTGTTGCTGTTGCAGTCTCTGTTAATTTGTTATTGTTTTTCTCTGTCTTAAGTTTTGTTTTTTACTGTGAAACAACGGCCAGGCCAGTGTTGCCACCTTGTGAAACAACTGATTAGTGCAAAACAAATTAAATCCGCCAGTGTGACTTGCGCATACAGGGAGTTACGAAAATCGAGCTGCACACATTCTATTCTGGTTACGAAATTGGTTCCACTTTATTTCGTTAGTCCACTTTAGACATTTTACTAACTGTAAGTCATTTTGCAACTACATTCTCATTAGAGTATTAGTAGACTGTTAGGTTATGGTTAGGTGTTACACCGTGTCCTTAACTTTTCCATGTTAATCAGAGTTTTTGTCCTAACCAGCCGCGACGATTCTATTTTAGAAACGGTTTCTATTTCTCTGCGACGTCGCGCTGGAACAACAAACACAAAATGTGGCGATAATCTCAGGTGCTGTTTATGTGCTTTATTTAATGTTAAAAGCGTGTAATGTGACTTTGAATATTATTTAGTACTCCGGCTTTGTAGCTGTAAAAGCAACAGTGGATAATTCACCTCAGATCTTGAAATGAAACAAATGGAAACAAGAATGTTCAAACTGTGAACAAACAAGTGTATTCTTTGGCAAAGATTGTTTTAGTAACTCAGTAGCCTATGTATTTTTAATAATGTTTAAATGGTGTAATATTTGTGAATTTGATTATGTAGCTACTTATCCATTTTCTTGCGAGTGCCGTTGAGATTACTCTCTGGTGCCGTGCACTCGCCGCGAGACTCCGCCCACACGCTGTTCTGATTGGCTGTGGGTTTTGATTGATTTTGACGCATTAGTCGCGGTGCGTCTAGTGTGGACATTCAAATTATTTGTCGCTGGAATCTTATCGCATCGCGTCTGGTTAGGACACGGTGTTTAATTAGTAGTATAAGTTGACATGTAGTTGCCAAGCAGAGGTGTAAGATCCAGGGGTCAGAGTGTAAAAGTCCTGCCATATGTTTATTCCACCCATGAACTCAGATTTCACTAATTAGTTCTATCTCCTGGCTGAAAAACTGTGCTAATTAGCAAATGTAGGTGACTGGAACAAAATACTGAGGAGAACTTTTACTTTCTGAACCTGGACTTTACATCTCTGTTGCCAAGTTACTTATAATCAGTAAAATAAAGAGTTAGCAGATATTAAGCAGACAGCCTACTAATGCTCTAATGAGAGTTAGTTGACGTAGTTGCAAAGTTACTTATAGTTAGTAGAATGTCTAAAGTGAACTATCGAAATAAAGTGTTACCACGAAATTTGCATCACATGCGCTCTTTTATACTTTGAGCTTAAATGTGCTTTTACTTAAAACACATTTTAGACCACACAGAGAGCAAATCGATTTCATAACGACTACAGCCCACATATTAGATCGTGTCTGCATCTTACATGCATGCTGGTCTATTTCCAGCTCTTAAAAAAAACTCTGGATGTGACAAGACTAATTTTATTGCCATTCGCCAACAATCAAGAGATGGTTTTTCCGTAACGTTCTGGTGTCAGAGTCAGCTAAAGGATCCTCCTGAGTTCAGCTTCATTAGCTAATTAAGCCAATCAGTGTACAATATATCCTACTGTATGCTTTTTTTACAAATAATGTGAAACTGTACTCATTGGGAATCGTAAATGTTTTAAAGTTAATACACTACATGACTTCACTATGTAGTATGATGAAGGCAGCAAGTGCTTCAGAAATTAAAAGTTTATTTTGGTTTTTGATTTAAAAAATAAAATAAGAATCACAGATATTACTCCTAGTTCATTCCTCACGCAACCATTTACTAACCCACATGTTGTTTCAAACCAGTAGTTTTTTCTTCTTCTTCTGTGCAACAAAAAAAAAAAAAAAGACATTTTGAGGATTCCAATGCAAGTCAATGGGGTCCAAAACAACAACAACAACTTTTTACAGAACATTTTACATTTTTAGCGACATTTTACAGAATCTTAATGAGTAAATAATTTTATTTGGGGTAAACTATCTCTTCAAGCCAAAAAGTGTATTGCATTGTGGGATATAGTAACCAGCAAAGTATGTTCTAGGCACATTTTAGAAATGTAGTCAGAAAAAAATATATACATATTATTTACTGCAAAAAGTGGTATGATTTTTCATAATCCTCTGTACTGGTTACACCAGTAGTATTAAATGTTGATTTTGCCTTTGGACTGATTTAATTGTTATGCAACTTTTTTTACACTTTCGCAGTTGTGTTGCAGTTGCTATGTTACAGTTGTAGGTTGTACGCTTTGTATTTGATTTTAAGTGGAAATGACGGCAGACAGCGAGGCCACAGAACCACTGAGACAGCCACAAGTCTTACTGCCTTTGGCCCGGTTCCTCCGATTCTCATTTTTAAGGAGGTCTTGTTCTACCTAGTGCAATGCCTGCCAGTTATTCTTGTTTGCTTTAATTCTAAGCACAGTAATTGCCAATTACTGGTGGGTGCCAACCAAAGGGCTTCAGGTGGGTGATGGCAGCGGTCGTCAGGATCCTCAGTTTAGAGACGCAGGGTTTTATTTCTGGCAAAGTTAAGAGCCGGACAAATGAACAAGTGTCTCAATGTCTGCGCTCCCTCTCCTCCTGCTTGTTGTGTAATAAATCTTGCTAGTGATTAATTAGACCAATAGTTAGAGGAGGCAGACAGAAGTGGTGCCAAATCCTGGTCACTGGGGAACCGGAGCGAGGCGCCTTTATAGATTATAGAGCGGTTATGCCACACAGACACAGACTCACACACACACACACACGCATTCACAGGCTCAAAGGATACTATGACATGACAGGAACACACCTGGTGCACAGGTAATAATGAATTTATTAACTTTAGTTCAACAAATTAGTTACCATGAACTAACAATGAACAATTCTTCTAAATAATTTATTAAATCTTAGTTTTTGCTAATTCTAACATTTACTAATACATTTTTCAAATCTGTTAACATTAGTTAATGCACCGTGAACCAACATTTATGAACAATAAACTAACATTAAAGGGGACCAATTATGTCCCTTTTTACAAGATGCAATATATGGAATAAAAGTCAAGGAACAAAAAAGTCATTTTTGATTGGAAGCAAAAACAGTGTTTTCATGTGTGTATCTTTAAATGCAAATGAGCTGCTGCTCCCGCCACCTTTTCCAGAAGTGGGCGGAGCCTTTGCAGCTCACGCCTCGGATACTTCGGCAACAACAAAACGGGAAACATTATGGGGCTTTTACCAACGAACGTGTTTTTGCCTTCCACTGCCCTGCTTTACCATTATTTTATATTTAAGCCCGCTAGACGGACCATTGTTGAGTTTTTTTCATCCCATTTGGGGCCAATGACACACACTTTTAAAGTTTTTAAAAAGTTTTACTTTTTGACAGCGCGAGATGCTGTAAAAGATGCGAACACAACAGTCAAACACGTCCATCTAGCGCGATTATAATGAAAATCAATGGAAAAGTAGTTCAGTTGAACGGAAAATGCATTCTATGTTCATTAATACAGCCAATAACAGAACATTTAGATCATTTATCACGTAGCTGAAGGCCGATTCAGTCACCAGTCGTGGGCGGGGCCTGTTACATTGTGATGTCACAACGTAAAGAAAACTCAAACAACTCACTTTGAGACACTGTTTATGATGAATGGGGAATATAAAAAAGGAGTGGGTGGATTTTTATCATTATATGGTGGTTCACAAGTTCACACTTACATACAATTAGAGGGAGTAAAGTTTAATGCGTATTTGGCGTGCTGTCCTGGGGGAGGGCTCCGAGCTCGGAGTTCGGCCCGAACCCAGAGTACTCCCCCCGTATGTAAATGGTTAGGACTAGAAGTGTGGAGAAAGGGTGGTGGAGGGTGCTAAACTGTCAACGAATTGTTCTCACAGTGAGACTTCTTATCGTTGATTGCTGAGTGCTCTCCACTCATGTTAATTATCTGAACGTCTTAAAATAATTCCAGGGCACTTAAAAACATGCTTCCTAGAATTTCCCAGATCGCACTGTAAAAATCTGCACACTATAGTCACTCACTGGAATGTTGTTTTCTCAAGTTGGAAAGGAGGACGAGTGCATATTTCAAATTGTCCCTGTGCTTTCCAGCAATCACGAAGACGTACGATAAACAGAACGTGGCATGTTATACAGCAAATTTTGTTTGTTAATACCAGTTACACTTTAATGATCAACCTTGCAACCATGTAGTGCATAGTCACGGGTCATGTTTACCGGATAAAGGCCCAAATTTCTGTTTGCAATTTAGGCTACAGATTAACGTCATAGGGATCTAGGAAGTGGAATGAAACACCACTGTGTCATTTTTATCGTTGAGAAGGAATTTGTGAAACTACAAATGTTATGACTAGTCGGAAGATTGCTGGCATGAAAATAATCAAAACTTGTTACCATTTTTTTTTATCGCCTTATTGATTGAGTAGACGGTTGTTGGATGACTAATTGGCCATTATTATTGGCCTACATATTACACAATTATCAACATCAAGAATTCAACCTGTGGCTAATTCACCAACTTGGACCATAATCAAATCACACTATCTGTCAGAAAGCGAGTGGATTTTCTTTATATCCTCTATTACGATTTTAAAGGTCCAATGACCTTTTTACATCCACCATCACGAAAGAATGAATGAAACATTGCGAACTTCCTCTGTCTATTTCAGGAGAGCTGTTTCTAAAAGAGCACTGAGAACAAACCAGACCTTTCCAAATTTAGCTCTGACTTTAAGAGAGCCACGAGTCTAAGTGATTCCCTTCATGCTATATTTATAAACCATAGCCAAGCCATAAGTCTTATTTCCTGACACTGAGGCATGTTATGACCTCTGTCATTTTGGTCTGCGGTGTGGAGCTTGTGGGCAGCGTTTCTCCGCTCTTGCCCCGTCACTCATCATTTACAACGGGGTGACATACTGAGGGACACTTTACACTGTAAACCCCGCAAAAAATGTGCTCAGATTTGTTAAAGTCCCGCTGTAGTCAATAATCGTATCCCTTAAAACTCATCTTTGATCACCAAAATTACATATTTAAAAGTTTTTTCCTTGAAAATTTTTTTCTTCATGTCTTAAAATAGCTTGACTGTAACTCGACACCCTTGCCTCATTTAGTATACGTGGTTCTATGAATATGCAAATGAGCCTCGCCTCCACTCACTCACTCAGCTCAGAGATCCACTGGTTGACGATCACACGTTGATCTGATTGGTTACAAGGTAGTTTGTGACGTCAGAAACACCAGCGATTTCAAAGCGTGTTTTTGAGACTGTCTTTGGTTCACTGCAGTTTTAAGGAGAAAATACTCAGCAATGGTGTCGACTTGTGAATTTACACATGGTTTGTCTTAAAGCATATTAAAAACACCACATAGACATATAAACTACATTACATGCTTGATTTTCACCTCAGGGGGACTTTAAGATACCAAAGTCTGCAATCAAAAGTCAGAGATATCAATGTCCCTAATCATTTTATTGCTCTATACTTGTACTGTATGTCAACAACTGACTCGTTCGTCGAAGGAATTATAGAAGACACATCTGACAAAATGTTCATACTTAAAATGTCTCCTGAGTTATAAACGAGCAACCTCTGAGCAATAAAACATTCCTCTATTGTGAAGTATAGAATTTTGAAATAAAAGCCAACATTTATTAAGTTTGTTCACCACTAATTAAACTGGGTCTCTTGGAAGACATGCAAGGCTCTTTTCCGCAAACTTGCTCTTTGCTTGATTTGAAATTATGGAAATTAATAGTCTGATTATTGTTGGGGAGGGGGGGACCCAGACTACTCTGTGTTTTGTAAAGAAAATTGACATTTGTCTCATCAAATGAAGGAAGTGAGCATTACAGCATCCTCTGCAAATTTTAGATTGGATCTGGTTTCTAGGAAGCCTCTTTAAACGAGGCAGAGAATGATTCTGCGGAGGTGGCAGTAATGCATGTCTGACTCCTGATATGTTCATTAATCAAACTGCTTTTCCCCCCTTCAGTTACATTTGGGAATATCCTGGCTTTTCCACTCTGATCTCCACTTCTCAAATATTTGGCATGATGCCTTAAAACTCATTTTTGATCCCCAAAATTACATATTTAAAAAAATGTTCCTTGAAAAAACATCTTCATGACTTAAAATAGCTTGGGTGTAACTCGACACCCTTGCCTCATTTAGTATACGTGGTTCTATGAATATGCAAATGAGCCCCGCCTCCACTCACTCACTCAGCTCAGAGATCCACTCGTTGACGATCACACGTTGATCTGATTGGTTACAAGGTAGTTTGTGACGTCAGAAACACCAGCGATTTCAAAGCGTGTTTTTGAGACTGTCTTTGGTTCACTGCAGTTTTAAGGAGAAAATACTCAGCAATGGTGTCGACTTATGAATTTACACATGGTTTGTCTTAAAGCACATTAAAAACACCACATAGACATATAAACAACATTAAACGCTTGATTTTCACCACAGGGCGACTTTAAAGAAAAAAACTTGACGGAAATTGGACCAACACATGCAGACACATCAACAAGAGCAAGTGTGGGTGAAAGTCTGAGTCTTATCAAGGCCAATTACAAGGTTTAAAGTAACTCATCTAAAAAATAAAATAAATAAAAAACATCGTAACTGAGCTGGTGGTTTCCATATAACCTTCACAAGTCAATTCAACCCTCAGGCTGGGTGAACACATCTCATATTTGAGCAGGTTTATGAGCTCTGTGTACATCTGTCCACACACAGGTAATGATTCATTTTCACTTTCAGTAAGGTAGTTACACAGAGTGACTTAACAGAACATTAATCGTTTCACCATGTGCACTTGATGATTTTGTAACTTCACGCACACACGCGGTTCGACCGAACATGGTCTTTGAAAAGGAAACGGTTTTCTTTTTTAGTGGCAAGACGATCACAAATGATTCATTGTTTTTTAATAATCAAAAAACTAGGAAGTCTCAGTAATCTTCCATTAAGGTGCAAGAGAACTTATATAAGGCATGGCATATATACGCCGTTTATCCTATTAAGATGCTTTTCAACTACTTAATTGGATTTAATTATTTATAACCACCCATTCTACAGAAATCATGAGTAAAGAATAAAGTTTTAGTGGAAGAAATATTGATTATTCTCACCTTACTCTCACAGTTTTGGTTGAAGTACATCACATCCCGTCAGATGGCCACATATGGTATAGTCATAGAAGTTATTATAATATTTCCAATGAAGTTAATCTGAAGCTTCCATCCAAATCTCTATTGGAAAAGAATGACTTCCAATCTATCATCTGTTGGAGACAGCAAAAAATTCAATCAAAATACACAAAAATATATTTTTGTATATATATATATTAAGTAAATTATCAGGAGGTAAAAAGGTTAAACAAATATAACAAATCAATTTTCTCTAAAACGTGTGCCAAAATTCTTACTGTATAACAATCTAACCCATACATATTTTGTTTTAAAGACAGTGTAAATCAAGCAACATAGTCACTGATTATGGCCTTTAAATGTCTCATATCCCATCTACCATTCCCACAGCAATTGTTGTGGTTTTTGGAGCCAATATAAATTCTTTTTTTCTCCAAGGAAGAAAGCTAGTTTATGTTAGCTTAATATATATATATTTTTTAAACCTTATTATGGTAACCTGCTTATTTAACTCCCATAATGCGGCTGCTTTTATTAAGACAATATTGTATTACAAGTGCATTCAAAAAAATGCTGGGTTGTTTTAACCCAACTTTGGGTCAAATATGGACAAACCCAAACATTGGGATAAAAATGTAATTTAAAAATGTAACCCAACGGCTGGGTTTGTCCATATTTGACCCAAAGTTGGGTTGAAACAGCCCAGCAATAGTGTAATTTGCATACAACTGTATAAAGCTCAGTGATCACTAATGTTATGCATCGCATTTTGCCAATTATACAAATCAATTCTCATAAAGTAAAAAATGACTTCATACCGATGCTCGAATGCATAGCTGGACTATATCTGGAAACAGGTTTAAACAACATGAAAGGCAGCACCTAAACCACACCATTTAATTAAAGAATCTCCCCGGGCTGTAATGTCTGTGTTGGAGCGCACACACACACACGCACACACACACACACACACACACACTCTGACAGCTTGGCAGACACAAACAGCACAAAATATTTACAAGAGGAAATAGCTGCGACATGCAGACTCAGAGCCGGTCCTGTGTGGTCCGTATCCATTATGAGGATCCGTCAACACACTGATCCTGAGTCAGTAAGGGCCTTTTCCACAGGAGCCAATCAGAGCCCATCGTCCTGGGGTGCGTTTCCCATACAACGACGTAACTCCCTGCTTAATTATCATAGTATGATACATCCTTGAAGAAATAATTTAGCTAGTCACGACTGTTTCCCGAAACCGTACTGTCGCAAATTGGTCGTTCAACCACGCTGGTTAATGATGTCACAAAGGTGTTTTTAAAACACTAAGAAGGCTCGACACAACATAAAACTTTGCTGTCAAAAGTAGTCGATCTCCGAAGATAGTCAATGCTCAAGTTCATGTGTAGAGCCCCTGGTGATACTTCGAGCACAGTTTCATGTTGTGTCGAGCCTTCTTAGTGTTTTAAAAATAGCGATTTTACTGCTATCATAGAAGTGCCCCATGCACTCCCATTCAAAGGGCATTTTGACCTAAAACGAAAATATGGTCAATCGTAAAAGTGGCGTTTCCATTCTAATTATGCTTTTAAACGAAAGTTTGACTCGGGTAGATTAACAAAAAGAGCCTAGGTTAAATTTTGGCGAGAGTTACCCTTTAACCACAGGTCGAGACTGAGCTGTCGCTCCAAACACACAACTCTGCGATGCTGTTTGCGAATGTTCGTTAGAACGATGGTTTCGGGAAACACTGACTCGTTGAACTGCTGATAACGACAGAACTTACGAACATAGTTGGCTAACGATGTTTTCGGGAAACACACCCCAGATCAAGGATGGCATGTGGACAGAAGCGGGTCGCCATCATCTTATATTACTGCTGATTTAGAAGTCTGATGTCACGTGTCGTCTCATAAACCACTTGAAATATGCTAAATGAGGAAAGAATTTGAAAAATTTGAAAAAGAAAAAAAACACACAGCTAATTAACAAAGTTCCCAGTCCAAGTCAAAAAACTAATATTAAAAACTTACATCACTGTTTTCTTTTTCCCCGGCAGGTGTTGATTCGGTGACGTAAACGGAGACTCGTGTTTGCCTTAAAGTGTAAAATGACACAATTTAATTAGCACAAATAGTTCTGAAATGAAAACATAACCACATTACTTATTGGATTAACAGCTTTAAAAAAAAAAAAGTCTTACCTGAAACAAGCCGAAGCGATGAAACACTGTGTTGATGTCGGCTTTTTCTTCGACTTTTTGGCTATTTCTGGTTTCGTTTTCACAGATCATTCCCTTTATTTCCTTTCCTTTTTCCTTTTTGTTTATTTATAAAGCACTTCCAACGCAACTCAAGGTTGACACAAAGTGCTGTACAATACAACTAAACTCTGATACAATACAATACAAATACAACAATACAAACATTTATACCTGCTTAAAAGCTATTGATAAAAGGTGTTTTTTAAGCATACTTAAATAAGTTTTTACTTTTTTTTTGACTAAGTTCTTATGACGGATGGTTTGATGTCTTACCCGCCAAAGAAACATCAGAAAAACCGCGAGGAGACCCTCAAATTTTACATCTTTAAACCGGATTATTACGTTTGATTGAGCGTGACTTAAAATAACCTGCAATTGAAGGGCTTTAATACATTTTTACGCACCTGGACAGCTCAAAACTTTTTATTATGAAATCATGCAAGTCCATCTGTAGGTCAGAGATCCGATGGCCGTCCCTGAACGCTGCCCTCTCATGGATGACGTCTGGAAATGCACGCAAACGTTCTTGATTTTGCATGGCCTTATTTCCTGGATTACAGCATCACACGGGGTAATTAAACACAAACTCCCGTCTTCAAAACAGACTCCCTTCTGCTTACTCCTAAACACCTCAGAGCCGCATTTCTCTTTTTTTTCCTTCTCTCTCTTTCCTTCATTTTTTCCTCTCCCTGAAACCAAAGAGTTGCTCGACACTCTCATAAATGCTACATGGGAAAGGAATGTATTGACCCATTTTTTGGTGCAACTGCACCGTTTTGGTCTGATGTGATTCTGCTCGCACTCACATTTGCCATAAATGTGTGTGAAGTTCCACATTGACCCCTGGTTTTTGTCTTACAATAACATGATATACTTACAGTCAAACCAAAATGTATTGAGAAACCTTCAACATTTCTCACATTATCAGAGTTTATTCGCTAGAAAATGGTACTAAAATATGACAAGAACTCATTGATATTTCACTGGTTTTGTCCGTCCTTCTGTTAGACTGTCTCACACATGAATTATGTTGAATATCTGTCAACTGTTAAATTTAACTACACAATTAGATAATACCAGTTTAGCTCAACCAATCACCAAGCAATGCTTCATTTTGTTCAGTCTGTGTGTAAAAAGAGCATTAGCAATAAAAAAATAAAAACACTTCAGCAAAACATGATCAGGTCAAAGTGTCGGAAGAATTATTGATCCCAATATGCCCGCTGTATGAAGAATTTTTGGGTATAATATGTCACAGTTTACTTTATTTTGCTCTCTTCACTTACTATGTGTGTCCTGCACCCACTAGTAAAAATATTTCAAAAAGTATATCTGGTGTCTGAATAATTTTTGGTTTGACTGTACAAAAGATGATCAGGATATCTAATGTCTTGCAAAAGATGATCACATTTGAGCCCAGCTAATTCTGGTTAAGAACTGCCAACTAAGACATGCAACCTTTTTCTTTTTGCTCTTACAAGGTGAAACTTGTGATTTTAGTCAGATCTTGCCATATACAAACCTAGTCGGACACTAGGACTAGTTTATTGCATGTGTCCTGTACTGTGTTATGAATGGTTAGGCTTGAGAAACGGTTCGCTTATTTAGACCCTGCATTCAGTAGGATCTGTTAAGCTGCACGTTTTAAAGGACTGGGTGAATATCTTGAAGTGGTCAAACGTGTGTGTGTGTGTGTCACTGGCCATCCATACAGTATGATTAAGACAGGAAACATAAAGCCCAGACCCACGGCAGGTAAGAGCCCTGAGTGATTATGTTGCTCTAACTTGTACAAATATTTACAGCCTGATTATTTTGGGTCTGCCACGCTGGGATTTTTTTTCATTCTGCCGGTCTTGAGACTGCACAAACACAGGAGACCCGACGTCTGAACAAGCTGTCTGTCTAGTCATGACAGGACACCCATAACCCAGACTACTGCCACTAGACCTGACCACACACATACCTACACTCACGCAGGCCTGTTCATATGCACAGTTAGGCACAGAGACACAGTTTTACCAGTGCGAAACTTCAAATAGATCATTAAAAAAATACATTTTTATACCTTCATGTCATTCCAATCCTGATTGACTTTCTTATGTTCAACACGAAAAGATGTTTTAAAAAAAATCAGCATTTTTTGTCCATACAATGAAAGTGAATGGGGTCCAATGTTGTTTGAAAACATTGGAAAAGGTGCAAACATTCATTGAGGCTTAAGAAGGCTCAACCAGACGGATGCAAATTTTTGCAAGCAGAATGATTAGTGAAAATCGCTTTTTATTTTGTCTTGTGGGAAATGTGTAATATAACGAAAGTGAACGAGTTCCAGTGTTTTTGAAACACTAGAAAAAGTGCAAAAGATGCAAACATTTATTGATGCTCAAAAAACGTTTGCACGCAGAATGATCATTGTGAATTGTTATTATTTTGTCTAGTGGGAAATATGTAAATGTTATATATATCTTTAAAGTCCCCCTGTGGTGAAAATCCAGTTTTTAATGTTGTTTATGTGTCTATGTGGTGTTTTTAATATGCTATAAGACAAACCATGTGTAAATTCATAAGTCGACACTATTGCTGAGTATTTCCTCCTTAAAACTGCAGTGAACCAAAGACGGTCTCAAACACACGCTTTGAAATCGCTGGTGTTTCTGACGTCACAAACTACCTTGTAACCAATCAGATCAACGTGTGATCGTCAACCAGTGGATCTCTGAGCTGAGTGAGTGAGTGGAGGCGGGGCTCATTTGCATATTCATAGAACCTATGAATTGCCGCATACTAAATGAGGCAAGGGTGTCGAGTTACATTAAAGATATTTTAAGGCATGAAGAATTTTTTTAAATAAAAAAAACGTTTAAATATGTCATTTTGGTGATCAAAGATGAGTTTTAAGGGATACAATGATTGACGACAGGGGGACTTTATTTATAAAAATTCTGAAACAAGTTTATAAATTCAGGAGTCAAACTGGGTATGTAAACCTATGCACCACCTGTTTGATCAGATAACATAAAAACACACACCTCAGATGAACAGTAAGTCTCTTTAAAATGGATAGTACTGTATGAATAGAAGAGTTTGCTCAAGATCTCAAGAACTGAAAGAGGTCTCTTAAACCAGTCCGATGAGTGACCCAGAGTTTTGTGCAACAGCTCATGGTTTCATGACCGAAGTGTTTGCACTCCACCCGTCGTGTTACTCAGAAGTGATTAATTTCCTCTACTAATTGACCTGTTTGCTCCAACGAGGCTCTTCCGAATCGACTCTAAATAATGGGATACTGATTAACAAAATTATGTCAATTTTTCCAACACGGCTGACACTGGCTACGTTTACATGCACAACTTGTGTTTCAATCGGACTGAATTAATTCCGATTGATGAATGTGTTTACATGAACGCTAAACGTGTGATCGGGCTGATGTGCGCGTTTATATGTCACAAGCTTCAAATCGGGATAGATTTTTTGACATGCGCAAACTGCATAAATATACAAAGTTTTCTACATCGGTTCTTTATTTGTTTTAAACAGCAGACTTAATATTGATCCATTTCTGGTCATAATTTGGAGTAAATGAGCATATGAACCGTTGTGCCGATGCTTATATCGATCACACAGTAAAAATGCCCAAAACCAGTCGTCTGTGGATGAGAGTCTGAAACCAGGACTGGTTGGATGTTGTCCTGCTCCACTTCACAGACGCTCGCTGAGTGAAAGGAGGATTATAGAATGACGAGACACTCATTTAAATGACACTTTATTCATTACACTATTTTTACCTCATTGCACATGCGGGGTGCTTTCAGTTTCAGTGTTCAATCCGATCAAGTGTTTACATGTTCTCTCGGATTATAAAAGGAATAAACCATCCCTTTAAACCTGATCAAAATTTCATTCGGATCGAGCTCAATCGGATCGATTAAGGTGTTTATGCATGAAGGCGTTTCAGTCTGATTGAGCCGTCAATCCGATTACTAACGGATTATTTGTTTGCATGTAAACGTAGCCTGTAATGTGGACCACACAACCAGTGTGAATCACGGATCATCCCCCTGGATGTTCTGGCTCTCACCAGGGTTCTGGCCAACACAATCAGGCCTCTGTTAGAAAAGGTAATTATTTGGAAAAATGACTGGCAACACACCTTAGCGTCTCCTGACAGCTCCATTAAATCTGACATGGCTTCGTTAGTCTTGGGAATAACGGTCAACTAAGCTTCCTTTTCTGCTACCACACTGGTAAAAATGATGTGTTTGATTTACTTAAAATATATATGCACCATTTTTGCATCACACCTTTTTAAGTAAACCCAACTTGGAATAATTTTACTTAAAATTAACAAGAAAACCTTTGTTTATACGTACTTAAATATTTGAGTTCACTCAACATTCTTTTACTTAAAAAAATATATGTAACATGATAGAATCAACTAAGTAATTGCAAGATGTGTTACCTTAACATTACTTAGTAGATTATAATCACGTTATATATATATATATATTCAAATATTTAAGTATATAACAAAGGTTTTCATGTTCATTTTAAGTAAAATTATTCCAAGTTGGGTTTACTTAAAAAGGTGTGATGCAAAAATGGTGCATTTATATTTTAAGTAAATCCAACATAATTTTTACCAGTGCAGGAGAAGTTCTGTAGAAGATCAACGGAGACTCATCTTCATGATCTTCATCATGTCACATGGCGTAGTCTTGCTAACTGGCCTCTGAGTGAGATGGTGGGTGGTTTCAGCAGTCAACCCAGTTGCTAATTCATTACATAACTGCAAAATGAAGAGAAAGGCTGAAGGAAATTGAGATTTATTTCAGTGGTGAAACTGGTTGTGTGTTTTGGACCGCACTGCTGTTTTCTAAACATGCCGGGTGTGTGTTGGTCAGAGGGGAGGTGAACAGCAGGCCTTTGTGGCCCGGCCCGAAGCTAAGTGTGTTTGGGCTTGTGGTTTTTGGGAGCCCTATATGGCTGAGATCGGACGTTTTACTGTCGATGGAAACTGTTTAACAATAAACCCATAAATAGACTAGTTGCCACAGTCCGTCCATTGAACATCTAGATAGATAGATCTTCTTCTTAAAAGATGCTATATTTCCTAAATGTCATAATCATGCAAGTCAAACAAGTATTCGTTACTTCAATGAGCTCATTGTATCCGCATTAAACTTATTACATTGTTTAAATTAATCATTGTTTAACTAACTGTTTAATTTAACTAATTTTGTATATGTACATTTCTGAAATACATAACTTGGACAGTTTCCTCTGATAACAGATCACTGTAAATTGTAATATGGACTCATGCATTTTCTGTAAAGCTGCTTTGAAATGATGTGTATTGTGAAGAGCGCTATACAAATAAATGTGAATTGAAAATGAAACAACGAAACATGTTTAGCAGCTCTTAACGATAACTATAAACGATGTGAACAGTGTAGATAAATAACAGGGACAATTGAAAAAAGATAGACAATGTAAATGAACATAGATATCCAAACAAATAAACAAACAAAGACATAATATAGAATATAATATCTACATAATATCTATTATGTAGCTTTTATAAATTAAATGGGTGTCCTGGTTAGTACAGCAAATTAAATGGGTCTCAAGTAGTGACTTTTTTTTTACTGATTAAGAAGACTTAAGGGATGTTAATTTCATTTTTTAACCCCTAACTGACACCCGAAGCTCGTTAACTGATCATTTACTGTTAACTGACAATATCGTGCTTTATTAGAACCAATGAAATTAGAATGGATAAGTGTCTGTGATGTTTAGATATACATGTGAAAATAGCAGCATAAACAACATAACTTGAGGATTCATGAACATGCAGCGCTTCTATGAACGGAGAAAAACTGAATAAAAATCATATATATAAAAATGAACAAATAGGCTAAATATATTTTACTTAAATAATAAACAGGTTAGCAAAAGAAAAAAAAAAAAAATGTGTGACGAAGTAGCCTATATGCTGGGTTTAGTTTCGTTTTTGTGACGCGCTCCACAAAAAAGTTCCCAGAAAGGAAACCGAGATGGCAGAAAGTGGCATTCAGTTTTATAAAAGCACCATGTTTTGTTTTTAATGTGCACACAAATAAAAGTAAACCCTTTACAGTTTCGAATGATGCCTTAAATCAATGATCTAACGCACACACTCAGTTCTAGCAATGCTAACTTGACATCGCAACCTGTTCATTATCAAAATAAAAGTCAACCAAACATAAAAAGTGGTATTATGCCAAGCGCATTTTTGTGCATGTGAAGGATGATGTTTTATGTCAATATTTGAATGCGACTGGAATACAAAGCCTAGTTTACAAATTAAATAGTAGTTTAGCATCCAAATACATCGTGAACATGGAAACTCAGTTTCTTCAAACAGATTTCATAACTATTTTGAGATAACTATTCATTCCTGAGTTCACTGGAAAGAGCTCATCAATACTACGATCAATACTAGCTTGACCTTAAAAAATTATATTGATGACAACCTTAGAAACTGTTCTTAAACTTAATAACCAAGAGTTCATGAAACAGAGAAACACATCATCAGTCAAATGTTACCTAACTGAGATACTATGACGCTGCTTTCCTTCTAGCATAGGTTAACATTTTTGTCACCCTTTACTGACAACTTGTTTTGTTCAGAATTCTTTTCTGACATTTCTTCTTTTTTTTTTTTTTATCCCCACAAGCTTGAGCTTCCTCTGATCTCCTACATATCTTTTGAAGGTCATAGTTGTTGTGCCTCTGGGAGTTGTTCTCATCCTAAACCAGGCTATATAGGCTACGTCAAACCCCGATCAAGTATCTCCAGAAGTCAAATCACATTTATATATATATATATATATAATATATATATATATATATATATATATATATATATATATATATATATACACAGTACCAGTCAAAAGTTTGGAAACGTTACTATTTTTAATGTTTTTGAAATAAGTCTCTTATGCTCATCAAGCCTGCAGTTAAAAAAAAAAAAACAGTAATATTATGAAATATTATTACAATTTAAAATAATGGTTCTCTTTTTTAATATACTTTAAAATGTAATTTATTTTTGTGATGCAAAGCTGAATTTTCATTAGCAAGTACTCCAGTCTTTGGTGTCTTATGATCCTTCAGAAATCATTCTAATATGCTGATTTATGATCAATGTTGGAAACAGTTGTGCTGCTTAATATTTTTTTTATAACCTGAGATACTTTTTTCAGGATTATTTGATGAATAAAAAGTTTAAAAGAACTGTATTTATTTAGAATAGAAATCTTTTGTAACAATATACACTACCGTTCAAAAGTTTGGGAACAATAACTATTTTTTTTTAAAGAAATTAGTACTTTAATTCAACAAGGATGCGTTAAATTGACAAAAGGTGATGGTAACGATTTATATTGTTAGAAATGTTTTTATTTTGAATAAATGCTGTTTTTATGAATAAATGCTGTTAACGTTTTACTCAATGAATCCTGAAAAAAGTATTCCAAAAAAATATATTAAACCGCACACCTGTTTCCATCATTGATAATAACTGAGTATCAAATCATCATATTAGAATGATTTCTGAGGGATCATAAGACACCAAAGACTGGAGTACTTGCTGATGAAAATTCAGCTTTGCATCACAAAAATAAATTACATTTTAAAATATATTAAAAAAGAGAACCATTATTTTAAATTGTAATAATATTTCTGTTTTTAATTTTTTTATTTATTTTTTAAACTGCAGGCTTGATGAGCATGAGAGACTTCTTTCAAAAACATTAAAAATAGTAATGTTTCCAAACTTTTGACTGGTACTGTATATATATATATATAGCCGCTCTGGAATAAACCGTGATGTCATCGTCCAGCTCAGTTCAGTTCTCATATAATGGTGTCAATGCAGGCAGATCAATAATATTGTTGAATATTAAATTAAATGTTAAATTTAAGTTCACTAACATCATGATAGAAATACCTGTAACATTCAGTCCAAACTGTGCTTATTCCTCATACAAAGAGTCACAAAGCTTTCCAGTCTATTCAACTCTGTTCAGTCTTGGTGATTCATTATTGGCACAGACACAACATTTATTACTTACAGTTGTGAGAATTATTGCGACAGGTTTCCTTTAAACAGGCGCAATAAACTCAGTGCCAAAAATATTTCAAGTGTGTGGTTTAATCTACTTTCTCCACACTCCAGAAAGCAATGAAATTGACGGGTGACGATAACAGGAAATTTTCAAGACACTTAACAAAACAACATCATAAACCCATTCATATACAAACCAACACACTTAAGCTCAGTAAGCCACCCAACACACCTAACGCCATTTCATTAAAACCTTTTTAAAAATGTGACTTTGATTTTTTCACAGTAGTAACTGTACTTCATAAATGCGCTACCTTTACAGAACACACCCGGGGAGAACTTGTATCTAATCATGAAAGAATCTGAAGCCTTTTTTAATCGCTTGCAGATTCTCACTGCCACCCAGGACTGCAAATCTTTGCCTTTTGCCTCATGCTGGGTTCAATGTGATTGCTTGAGTGTTTTGAGTGGTTTTTCATATGTTGCTAAAGTGTTTTAGGTGGTTTTCAAGTCAAAAGAGACAATCTCCTACTCGCTATGATATTCCAGTCTGATTTAGGGATGTCACGGTGAGGACATTTTCACACCGTTATATAAACTTGCAACAACATCAGTATTATTGATAACAGCGTGGAAGTGGGGGGGGGGGGGGCTTATTAATGCACGCTTGCTTTTTCGCTTTCACTTTTGAATTCGTGATCACGTGTACTATTTGTCAATGTAATGCAAGTAATGTAATCGGTGTACAACAGGAACACTGTATAATGCCGGCTACCCTAACAAGCCTATTCTGAATGCTAAGTAAAGTAACAACACTTCCAGTGCATTTTTATCACTGCACTTAACACAGAAACACACTGAGTTTGGATAACAGTTGGAGACAAGTTCAAAATGGTCATCCTTTTTTTAATTCCATCAGCTACTGACTATTTCAAGTTATATGTTTTGATCTTTTTCTCTAGAGAATGATAGGAAATGGTAAACTATTTTACATGACTTACACCATACTGCACATTTCATGTTTGCATCCAGTGCTAACCTAACTGTCAGGGATCAGCCAGGCTCCTCCACCACACAATCACAGAGATCGCTGTCACTAATCACCTGCACATCATCCGATCATCAGCAGTCAGCATAAAAGCACTCACCTTACACAGCCACTTTGTCTGGTCTCGTTTGAGTAAGGACTCACTCCCCTGTCTCTCTTTTACCTTTCAACGATTGATGTTAAGTGTGATCGTTTCCCGTCTTGTGTATCCAAAGTCTCCTTCGTCTTCCTGGTTCCTGTCATCATCCAGCTACTTGCCTCTCTCCGTTCCATTGTGTGTACTCCAGCGATCTCTCACCACAGCATCCACGACCTCCATCATCTGCAAAAGAACCATAAATCTCAGTATATCTCACCCTCATTATTCAAAGACATTCACCATTATCGCACCCACTGGTACTCACCACTACTTGTTTCAATAAACCTGTTTCTCACTCGTATCCTTTTGTCTTGAGTCTGTGTTCCATAAGAGAAGACCAGACCAACACAGCGTGAGAATGAGTGTCCCGGATCCTTTCCAGGAGGTTGTGGGATGCCCTCAAGTTTTGCTGCTTTGAGTTTTTTCTTCGTGGCAAAGAGGGACGAAGGCTTGCGGCCCTGCATAGACTATAGAGCACTCAACAACATCACCTTAAAGTTCCGGTGCCCACTTCCTCTCATCCCAGCAGCCCTGGAACAACTTCGTGGAGGTCCTCCAACGCCTCAGAGAACATCACCTCTTCCTCAAGGCCGAGAAATGCTCCTTCCATCAACCAACCACCCAGTTTCTCGGTTAAAACATCAGTGAACACGGCATCCAGATGGACGAGGGGAAGGTGAATGCGGTCCGGAACTGGCCCACACCTACCACCATCAAAGAACTCCAACGTTTCCGTGGATTTTCTAATTTCTATCGCCGGTTCATCCATAACTACAGTTCCATCACCTCTCTGTTGACCAACCTCCTTCAGAAAAAGCCCAACTCTCTGTCCTGGACACCAGCTGCCGAAGACCCGGAGCCCATCTTGCCTCAAAAGATCATCCTTAGTCCCATCCAGAGGTCCATCCATCAGCAGCTTTCCTCCTCCAGTGTCTCCGAGCCCTCTCTGCCGGGGTGTCCACCCGGCCGTACCTACGTTCCCCGGTCACAACGCAATAATCTCACGCACTCTGCACACTTCCATGGGCACTGGCCATCCAGGGCCAACCGCACCCTCTCACTGCTACAAGGTCGCTTCTGGTGGCCCAACATGGCCAGGGATGTGAGAAGGTTTGTCCAGGGATGCCCAGACTGCGCCATCTCCAAGAGCCCATATGCCATCTTCCATCGGGCAAGCTTTCCGTTACCCGTTCCCCAACGCCCCTGGTCACACCTAGGAGTAGACTTCACCACCGACCTACCTCCCTCCGAAGGTAATACATGTATCCTAGACATTGTTGACCGATTCTCCAAATCCTGCAGTCTTTCCTTTGAAAGGTCTACCTACTGCCATAAGCACTGCTGAGCTGCTCTTCAACTACGTTTTCCGTCACTATGGGTCATCGTGTCAGATCGAGGCCCGCAGTTCATCTCCCAGGTTTGGAGGGCTTTCTTCAGATTCCTAGGTGTGACGGTCAGTCTCTCATCTGGATACCATCCTCAGACGAACGGGCAAATGGAGAGGAAGATCCAGGAGATTGGGCGCTTTCTGAGAACCTTCAGCCACGGCCACCAGAACTCCCTCCGTCAGCCTGCCACTGGACTCACTCCCTTCCAGTGCGTGCTCAGCTACCAGCCTCCACTGTTCCCGTGGTCCAGGGAACCCTCCGACGTCCCCTCCGTCGACTATCGGTTCCAAGAGAGTGAGAGGGTCTGGGACGACGCACATCATCACCAAGGGGCAGTGTGCAGACAAAAGACCCAGGCAGACACTCGGAGAGCGGAACCACCTACCTTCCAGCCAGGACAGAAGGTCTGGCTTTCCACATGGGACATCAAGCTGCGCCTGCCCTGCAAGAAGCTGAGTCCCAGATTCGTTGGCCCCTTTCACCATCACCCGACAGATCAACCCAGTCACCTACCAGCTGCAGTTACCCTCACGTTACAGTATTCACTCTACCTTTCAAGTGTCACTCCTCAAGCCCTATCACTCACCTGTTTCTGTTCCCTCCACAGAGCCTGGCCCAACAGAGGAACCCCCCCCCCCTTCCGTCAATACTGGAGGATGGAACAGTCTACACCGTCTGTGAGATCTTGGACTCCTGGCGCTGTGGTGGCCGTCTGGAGTACCTGGTGGACTGGGAGGGCTACGGACCACAGGAAAATCCATAGACACCTAGGGAAGATTTCCTAGATCCGACCCTCCTTACCAGATTCAATGAGACTCACCCTGATCGTCCAGCACTCCGAGGAAGAGGCCGGCCACCGTGACGTTGGGGTCCACGGCCCTCAGGAGCAGGTCGTGGAGCGGGGGGTACTGTCAGGGATTGATGTTAAGTGTGATCGTCTCCTGTCTTGTGTATCCAAAGTCTCCTTCGTCTTCCTGGTTCCTGTCATCATCCAGCTACTTACCTCTCTCCGTTCGATTGTGTGTACTCCAGCGATCTCTTACCACAGCATCCACGACCTCCATCATCTGCAAAAGAACCATAAACTGTCAGTATATCTCACCCTCATTATTCAAAGACATTCACCATTATCACACCCACTGGTACTCACCACTACTTGTTTCAATAAACCTGTTTCTCACTCGTATCCTTTTGTCTTGAGTCTCTGTTCCATAACACTAACCCTGACCAGTGTAGACCTAGTTTTATCACATCACAACGAGTCCAGTGTAGACGGTGTTATGCTCACACGCCGTCACTCAAGTCCTGCATGGGACCGCAATTCACCTTTATAATGAACCTAGAAAACAAAACACCTGGAATATTAATAGAAATTCAGTAATTGTAGAGAGAGGAAATGGGCTTGTTGCGCGGCCAAATAGTTTTTTGTTGGACTATGGATTTTGTTCCAGGTTTTTTCTTCTGTTGGGCTCTTACATATCCCAGTGAGATCTACGAGGAACCGCAGGTGATTACTTGAGCAGAGTTTTACAGGTGGTTGATAAATGGCCCATGTCTAGTTTAATGTGAGTCCTACGGTTGTCTGAAGTGACCACATTTATATTAAATGGGACAAACCACACAAGTACCACACTTTATCCAAACTGGATGAAGTTGACTGAGAGATGCAATATTTGATTGTGTTGAAAGTTGTTTTATGTGCATAAATGTGCTCAGACGATCAAGAGTTTTATGTGCACTTATAGTAAATTTTATCCCTTAAAACTCATTTTTGATCCCCCAAATTACATATTTAAACATTTTTTCCTTGAAAAAACATCTTCATGCCTTAAAATAGCTTGATTTTCACCATAGGGGGACTTTAAAGCAACAACCGTCTAATCAAACAGTTTTATTATCCAAACCTTTAGCAAATGAGAATATCTATCTAGCCTACATTAAGTAAAATATACAATTCTATATAGAATGGTTGTGAAAAGAGCCCAAAGAAAACCAAATCCTGCACACACAGGTTCAAAAGACACAAGCTTTGAAAGGAGGCAAATGTTCCAGTTCTTTACAAGATACTTTCCATCCAATTTAGGGGCCCTTCAAGAATGCACACTCTTATATTTGGCCTCTCAGGAGGTTAGAAGTAAACAAACGAACGAGGGGAGTCCCGGTGCGTGTATCTAGGGGTCTTTCTTTAAATAGAAAACTTAAGCTGAATGGCTCGTCTGTTAAAGTGATCAACTCAAGACTTTTCTGGAACACACATGGGCACGATTGGGGAAATAGGGGCAGCTGACCTCCGTTCTCGTTTGAGGTAATGTTTAAAAATAGCACTGGGTAAGTCTGTCTGTGTGTGGGTCGTTTGAGGAGGTTAACGAGCTTCGCGGCGCACTTTAAAGGGTGCGTTTTCAGGAAACTTACACAAACCTTTAACCTGAGAGGTATGATTGCGCAACGCCTTCACGAGATACGCCGAGGGTTTTGCGTTCGTTTCCTTTCTGTTCTCATTGAAGTTCCTGAATAGCTTTAACTCTTTGGCCCAAGGAATCTTTACCTTTCAACAACTCGCTAGCTTCTTTTTTCCAACTTGTGTGTTATGTAAGCTGCTCTAGATGCTGAAAGAGAACAGAAGAATTCTTTCAAAGACACTGACAGGAGGGTTTCATTTGGTCGCTCAATATGAAAAACAGATGGTGAAGGTCATAAAACTGTATTTTTCAAATATCAATTTTTTAACTGAATAGTACTGATACCATATAAGAAAATATTAACAGACAAGGAAACCGATTGCAAGCCAACAAGGTAGTCTCTAATAACAGAGGAAACTTGAATTAAATGCACCATCAGACCATCAAACATCTCTACAGACATGAAGTCTCATATATATATATATATATATTAGTGCTGTCAATCGATTAAAAACTTTAACTAGATTAATCACACATTTTTTCTGTGATTAATCGCAATTAATCGCAATAAAAAAAGAAATGTTTTTGTACGTTTTTAATATATTTTATAATGTAATAATTTCACAGTTAATCAAATTAATGTAGAAACAACATAAAGACAGTATATTTTAAATAATTTTTTAATGGCATCTTTTTATGAATGAAGGCCAGTATTACTGATATTAATACAGCTACTGATTTTTTTTTCTTTTTCACATTTATTAGGCTTCAAAAATATAACACTTTTTAATTTAAGTGAACTTAAAACAATGCTAACATAAACCCATAATAAATGTCATATTTATTCGTGCCCTTCCTGTCTTAACAGTTAGGAAATATACTGTAATAAAGTTATCAAAGTTATATGCAGTCTGCACTGCATAAACTATAAATTAAATAGTTAATCCTTATTAAAGCTACAAAAGTTATTTAGTCAACAGCAGTGAGTCATTTTCTCTGTTCCCTTTGTTCTTTAACTTTACTGACAGGAAGCTTTATTGGCTGCTGTCCCTTTAAGAGCAGACAGACACGCGGATCTCACCGTTTATATACCGTACTGTCTATGGATCTCACACGCGCGCCTCATTCTCTCGCAACTCTTCGTTCATTTTAGACTTTATATAAATCATTTAAGACTGCTCTTATGAGGATAATCGACAAAACTGACATTTTGGGATTGTTATTGTTAGTTCAAGCGCGAAAGAGAACTGGATTCTGGCGCCCTGTCTATGCATTGTGTGTGTGTGTGTGTGTGTGTGTCACATAAAGACATTCACAGACAGCGCTTTCTCTTTTGTCTTGCCGCGCTTGAAATGTTTAAAAGCATTTAAATGAATAAGAGCGTGATCATATAATGTAAAGCTAGCCAACGGATGGCAGAAAAGACGGATGCTGCGTTAATTGCGTTAAATATTTTAACACGTTAAACCAGACAAAAATTAATCGCATGCGTTAACGCGTTAACGTTGACAGCACTAATATATATATATATATATATATATATATGGATCCCAATGGGAGCTCTGTATCTATAATCGTATCGTAATGAAAGGTGGAGGGAATGAAAAGTGCATAGTGCTTTCAGCCATTTAAGTCAGCTTGATTCTTTGTTTTGAATAAGCAAAATAATACATCGATCTGCTAGTTGCACAAAAAACAACATGGAAAGTTGTGATGCCCATTTATCACGTCAAACTGCTAACTCGCAACAGCACAAAAAACAAACAAAAGTCCACAAAATATGAGAAACTATTTAAAGTTACAATGAAATGGAACTAATGACATCTTTTCTTCCGTATCGTGACGAACAGTCTGATCTTTCGTGTCGTGATGCACAATAATCTGAGTGATAGGTTATCGAAAAAGAAGGAGGTTTCCGAGTTTTGTCTGGAATGCTTCTCAAGTCAAAAGTGGTTTGAGTGATCGGATTTAAATCCGTCTCGAAAGTGTTTCGGAGGACATTTTATAGCTATCCGATCAGAGAAAACCAGGTGACCAGGTGTAAACAAGCCCTATGATTTAACTTCATGAGGTAAAAAGTAAAAAAAAAAATAGTGATGGGCAACGATTAATCGCATCTAAAATAATGTTTGTGTGTGTGCTGTGTATGATTATTTTGTAGATATAAATACACACACATGCATGTATATATTTAAGAACAATCTGTTATTTATATATAAGATATTTATATTTATATATAATCTAAATTATATGTAAATATAAATACAGTATGTACATGCAAATATTTCTTAAATATATACATGCATGCGTGTGCATTTATATATACAAAATAATCATACACCGTACACACACAAACTTTTATTTTGGATGCAACTAATCGTTGCCCATCACTAAAAAAAATTTTTTTTCAAATAAAGAAATGCACGGTTGAATTGTTCACAATAGGTTCGGGCAAATTTCCAATTCATTCCCACTTTAAATGTCTGATTTAACTAGTAACTTTAGATGCGACATTATACAGGCCTTTCACCTTCCTAATGTTTCGCAATCCAAGCACGTATAATGTGTATTAACGGTATTAAATCTGGTGACACTATCTGTGTTCAGCATGTCTTCCACACCAGTACCAGAGATCTTAGGAAGTTTTGCAGCCGTTTCAGAAGAGCGAAAACTGGTAAAGGCACCACAGCCTTCTCTATAAACTCAAGACATTTTTTTCTCCCTCTTTCTGTACCTTTCCAAAAATGTGCTTCTCCCAGACAGTCTTTGTTTGGTGAGTCCTCGAAATGGCATGTGCGTCCATTCCCTCAGAAGGAATTTTTCCTCGGTTTCATGGCTAGGTGTCTACATCCAGGTGGGCCAGAGAAAGGAATGAGGTTTATAACTTCAGGCCATTGTTTGAAGTTGTAGTTCCTGGTATGTCTTTTTGCAAATAAACTGATGAGAGCTTCGGGCACGGTGGAGCATATGATGGCTAAGTGAGTGGCAAGAGGTAAAAATCTTCATGGAAAAAAGAAGAGAATGGAGTATTTTGCACGTTGCTTTTTGTCTTGTATGTGTTCGTAAAGCCACAGTTGAAAAGATGAACACCTGGTGTTGCTTCTCGTACATCCTGAAACACAATGGTGCGTAATCTTGCTTCTCTTGTGTTTAGGACATCTCCTCCTTTGTTTATTGTAGACAATCTCCATGTCCAACATGGTACAGGAGTGGTTTCTTCCTCATGGCTTTGCCACTCCAGCTTTGAGGTACTTTCTGTCATGTGTGCAGACGGTCACCGTGATTTTGACATGTTCCTGGATCAACATATTTTGTTGATCCTGGAATAACATTCCTGTCCCAAAATTTAGTCCTTACCCAATCCCTACCCCTAAACCTAACTCTACCCATAACTTTTCCCTAAAATCAGATGGAAATGAGAGGTGAATAACACTGATGTTGAAGCACCTCACCCTGGTTCTAAGCCTAAACTTGACATAAACTGTAAACTTGTCCCTCAAATCTGATTGGTTGATTGGAAAGTTGAAGATGTTGATCCAGGAACATGTGGTACTTGGTGAAATCACGTGCAGACACATGGTAAATGCCTGTGGCGGGACAGTGGGATAGTCATGTAATTCTCTGGGTTTCCCTGTTGATGTTGTATTTCTTTTCATAAATACAAAGGTCAAGTGCCAGGGTTGGAGAGCGTTTGTGCGATGCCCCAAAATGCACCTGAGGCCTTGTGTTATTTATGAGCCTGTTTACACCTGGTCACTTCATGCGTTTTCACTGATCGGATAGCTATCTGATTCATTAAAACGATTTCCAACGTCACATAAATGTGTTTTCACGAATCTGATCTTCAGTTCCCGCACTATATGCAGATTTAATGGAGTTCACGTCACCGAAAGCAACAGCTAAAAGCTGCATTTTATTGATCATCAGCTAATTTCAAAATCAAATACTGCAATAGGAAGAGAGAGGCAACAGCACTTGTAAGATCATTTCGTTTCTTTACTTTTAATGAAGATGATTGTGTGTTAAGCGTCTGCGACTTGCACTTTGATTTGCGATAGTTTGCGCGTTGGCTTGATGAATAGACGCTCGGTTATGGCGACGCTGTAGTAGCGTGGTCATATCTGGCTATAACATACTCTCACACGTTTATTTTTTTAGCATTGTTGGGAGGAGTAAAATTTACATATGCGACCCTGGACCACAAAACCAGTCACATGGGTCAATTTTTTTAAATTGAGATTTATACATCATCTGAAAGCTGAATAAATAATCTTTCCATTGATGTATGATTTGTTAGGATAGGACAATATTGAAAATCTGGAATCTGAGGGTGCAAAATAATTGAAACATTGAGAAAATCTCCTTTAAAGTTGTCCATTTATGTTGGCGATTGCGCTGCATTCACTGTGCAGGTCCGGCCTTAATGCTCTTTTACACTGCAAAAAGTGATTTTCCATACAAATATCTAAACATGCCTAAATCATGATACATTCACTTCAGAAGCATAATGCTTTTTAGAACATAACCTTTCATGCAGAGTGTAATACAGCGGTTTGTGAAGGTAAAAGGTCTAAAAAGTTTTAAAGTCCACCTGTAGTCAATAATTTCATCCGTTAAAACTCTTCTTTGATCACCAAAATGTCATTTAAATGTTTTTTCTTTAAATGTTTTTTTAAATGCTTTATGCCCTTAAATAGAGTGTAACTCGACACCCTTGCCTCATTTAGTATTCGCGGTTCTATGAATATGCAAATGAGCCCCGCCTCCACTCACTCACTCACTCAGCTCAGAGATCCACTGGTTGATGATCACACGTTGATCTGATTGGTTACAAGGTAAGTTTGTGACGTCAGAAACACCAGCGATTTCAAAGCGTGTGTTTGAGACTGTCTTTGGTTCACTGCAGTTTTAAGGAGGAAATACTCAGCAATGGTGTCGACTTATGAATTTACACATGGTTTGTCTTAAAGCATATTAAAAACACCACATAGACATATAAACAACATTAAAAGTTGGATTTTCAACCACAGGGGGACTTTAAAATATCAAAGTGCATGACACAAAGTTATTGCCTCTAAAAGAAATAATTGATTCTGGACTGCTGAATAGAGTCATCTCACTTCCTGTTACAAACCTATGTAATTATGTAACAAATTTGCATAATGCCAAACAGCGTCTCTTTGCCCCGCCCTAAAACACTGTAGTTTATCTGAGACTGGAAGAGTTTGGTTTGCGTTTTTCATGTCGAGAAGACACTGTTTAAAGAGCTGCAAATCCACTACAAAAGGATGAGGACTCGCGCTGGAATTGACACGGAAAATCCAACGCCATTGTTTCTATCACTGTGTACTCAAGCACTGAATTCAGATATGGTAATAGGTGTTTACATTTACATTTAGTCATTTAGCAGACGCCTTTGTCCAAAGCGATTTACAAATGAGGGCTAAAGGCAAAAACAACGTAAGAAGTGCTCAAAAATACAAAGTTTGGGCATTGCTCAGAGTAGCATAAGCCAGACAAGGGAGGATTAATGGAAAAGTAAAAATTTTATTTATTTCTTTTTTGTTTCTTTTCCGATGTGGTAAAAGACTGGGACGTCTGACCAATCAGAGCAGAGTAAGATTGCAGAAAGTTTGAGAAATGAGGTGATGTCCAATGTATATTGTTAGAAATGTTTTTGAACCTTGGATGCATGTAAACCTGTTGTAGGAGACCCCAAAACAACATTAGGAACTTTAAAAATAGCAAAATGGGGCACTTTAAGATATAGATAACAAATTAATAAATTAAGATATATAAATGACACATTAAGTGGGTTTATAATGCTTAGAACAAGAAAAAATATCTGCCAATGGGGTCAGATGACTATAAAAATAACAATGGTAAAACCGTGAAAAAGAAACTAAAGTAATGTATTATTGATTCCTTCAGCAGAAAATGAACTATAGTCTCAAGTGGAGACATTTGATGTAGATTTCTAATCGCTATCCATGTTTACATGACAAAAATGAACAAATCCATAATGCTCTATGATTTATCTAGATCTAAATCTGTAGAAATGTTTTCATTTTGACATGCAATTATGCCTGTATGAGCTACACTATTCCAGTCACTGAAAACAAGCGCTTTTTTGTGTTTGACTTAACTCAAACCACACACACACACACACACACACACACTGCCTCTCGTCTATTATCAGCGAACGCATCTCAGCGAATGCATGAGGTCATGAAGTGGCACTGCTTTCAATCAGGTCCTCTCCTCAGCTGGCCGTTCTCACGGGCCACTGTTGTTGATTCTACTTTGGACGCTTTGAAGCATGTGTGTAAAAAACTGTACAAACAGAAAATGTGCTCGAGGACGATGGCATCTGTGTTTTTGCTCCCTGAGGCCCTTCAATCCCTGAATCTCTGTGCGTGTGTGAAGGGTAAACCAGGCCTTTGATATGATCCGTGTCACATGACTTACCTTGGGTTTATCTGTAATACTTACCCACCCAGGCCGATTGTGCTGAGCACCAGCTGATATGTAATATCAATAAAGAGGAAAACGCCCTGAATATAAACAACCCGGTCGAGCCCCTTTTCATTTTCTGACCCTCGTGATCTGAAGGTGAAGTGTGGAGTTTGGCATGGATGGAGGAAATTGAATCCTTCCATTTATTAGTTCCCGAAGGCTGTGTTGTTGTAAGGATTAGGGATGAAAAAGGCGACAGGATTAATGCCACGGCAAGACAAACATGCGCCAAGCGTTATTTCCCTGCATAAAAGGCTGGCTTGTACATTCGCCCACCCTTTTCTCTGTAGTTAAACGACCGTATTGGGTTACGCTTTATTTTGTCGTTTTTAAAGGCCGAATTTACTTCAAATGTGCTCTTTAATGCAATAAAGCAAAAGAAAAGAGACTCTCTTGCCAATGTTCTTTGGCCACATTTGTGTGATTTCCCTCTTTATCTCTCTTTTCATCACATGTTTGGAGAGATTTTCAGTTCCAGTGATCTTGGGATGTAGAGGATCACATTTGGACTTTTTTTTTTTTGTGTGTGCAATCTTTGGATTTTCGGTTTGAACACATGTACTAATTTTTGTAAAGTGGCTCATTCTTTGGCAAGATCAAGTAAAATGAATCAAATGGAAAATATAACGGCATATTTCCATTTAAAGGTCATGTGTGAACAGAAGCCTTTGTCAAAATGCTCTGGCAACCGAGACGCCATTCTTAGCAAATCACAAGTTCTTTAGGAGAAGTGATGGGTCGGTCGTGAACGATTCGATTCGTTCATTTTGAGGTGAACGAATCAATTCTGTATCCGGTACCGACTGCCAAGCCTGAAGACCCAGATAAACAATGAATTACTCGTTTCTGTTTCTCTTTATTTGGCCTTGTCCTTGCATTGCAATTTTTTTCTTATTCTAAATGTGATCAACATTTGATGTGTTTGGGGAATTTGGCTATTAACATGTAACATTTTAATTATATTCTGCTGAAATTAACGAATTGACTCGCAAAAAAGATTCGTTCATTTTGATGAACGAGATTCATAGATCCGAGTCAGTAAAATGATCCGAACTTCCCACTACTATGGAACGTATTTGTATAAATGTGCTTTTACTACTTTGTGTAGTATTTAGATTCTTGTGTTTTTGTTTTATTTTTTATTATTGTTTTTATATATATATATATATATATATATATATATATATGTGTGTGTGTGTGTGTGTGTGTATATATGTATTATGTTCTTGGCTTTATTTTTTGTAATGCTGCTCTTGTCTTTTTTGCCTTTTGTGAAGCACTTTGTGCTAAGAAGCTTTAAAAGTGCTATATAAATAAAGTTATTATTATTATTATTAAGAAGGAGACACAATTGCTCTAAGTCGTTTAACATGGAAGTCGAAAGTCTTGATTATCAACTTCAGAGATTCCCAATGTTTATTGTGAGCCGAACCCCTTTGAACATTTTCATTAAGGGACGATAAATTAATTAATTAGTGCCGCCTTAAATTGGCATTTTTACCTTTATACAGGCAGTAGATGTATGAATCACCTTTTACATTTAATAAATAAACTCAATTAGACTAATCAGACTAATTAGGATCATCGATGTCGTCAGATTCTCGGTTGATGACACCCAGTGTACGGTAGGTTTCTAGTCTAATACTTTTGTTTACTTTGTAATACAGGAGAAAATCTTGACTCCCAAAAGCACAGTGTGCCTAAAGCCCTATTCGGACGGGATTAACTTTACAAGGGTAGACGGAGTAATGTTAATTTACCACAGGACGTCTGTAATATTAATGGCCAATTCGCACGGGATAAGATATCTCAGTAAAACTAGCAGAAGTGGGAGAGTAACTTGATTTGCACATCCTGTCGTCATGTGTGTATTACGTTGTTATGCAGAGGCGGACAGAGTACACAGCTTCATTACTTGAGTAAAAGTACAGATACCCCTTGCTAAATTTTACTCAAGTACAAGTAAAAGTACTACAGTCAGATGTCTACTTAAGTAAAAGTACTAAAGTACTTGTTTTTAAAAGTACTTGAGTATCAAGAGTACAAGAGTACATTTTCTAAATATTGCATTACTACTGCCACAGTGCTTACATTGGTAAACACAGCAAACACTTGAAGCGAAAACTATCATTAACTTGTTCAGAAAATTTAAATAGTCTGGCGAGGTGGGGCCACAGGTTGGCACATTCCCGGGATGGACCTGTTGCGTCTTCATCCATTGTTTCGTCCATGGTTTCGTCTCTTATCTAAATCTGACCATGGAGTTGACTTTGGCAGAAAGCTGAAGGTGATTGCTGATAGGCTGTCCCAATCAGTGGCGCCTGCACAATCCAATCACGTTTGAGAGGGAAACAACAAATTGAGGGTTTCCGAGATTTTTCTTTTTTCCTTTTTTTAATTTATTTTTATAGAAAAAGTAACGGGTACTCACGGTTATGGATAGAAATGTAGTGGAGTAAAAAGTACAACATTTGCCTCTCAAATGTACTTGAGTAAAGTCATGAGTACTCCCCAAAAATGATACTCGAGTAAAGTACAGATCCCTCAAAATTGTACTTAAGTACTGTACTCAAGTAAATGTACTCCGTTACTGTCCGGCTCTGTTGTTATGATACCTGTTATGGCACCTGATATCACGTGCGCAAACACATATAACCTATATTTTATTTATATATATAAAACAGTTATGTCCGGTCGAACGATGTATTAATTAACTTCAGATCGGATTGTGTTGGTAATAGACACTTACCTTACGCTAAAAGATGTTTCGTGCCTCAAACAAGTGCTGTCGAAAACACTTGAGTTTTGCCACAGACTCGTCCCAGCGACTAGAACGCAACTGAATGCTTCTTCAAGCGTCTCCATGCTTGACGAACCGCGGAAAACTACTTTTAAACACGAAATGACTAAATATTTACGTACATATTTACAGCGGGTCTATTCGCACGGTATTAGTATTATCTGAGGTAATTTTTCCGGACCTTTTTACTGAAGGTAAAAGTCGCCGTAATCTTTTCTGACATTGTCCGTCATGATCACTGAGATGCACATTCGGACGGGACTAAAATCACTGAGAAGCTCTGGTAATTATTACTTTACTCCTCCTCTCCATGTTAAACTAGTCCCGTCTGAATAGGGCTTAAGTTGATCGCAAACCAAGGTGAAAAAAACGTACTGTTAAATGTATTAAAAATGCATTATAGTGTATTTGTATTGTACTAAAAACATACTCAAGTACATTTTTTATACATTTAATAGTACATCTTTTTCACCTGGCGATCTGCTTAGGCTTATGATGCTTTTGGAAATGAAACGCCTTTTGTTTGTTTTTTACAAACTGACTGAGCTTCCACATTATAAAAAAAATAATAATTAAAATAATATCTTTACATTTACCTCCCAGGCTATCTTTACCTTTACTTCACTGAGTCTTCTCACACACAGACCCCGTGGTCTCACATCAGTCTGAACGAGAAGGCGTTTGTCCTCCATCAACCCCTTCATCCTTCATTCCTCATCCAGATGAAAGACTCCAGCATTGAAGTTGACGCTCTGCTTGTGTGGTCCCTCTCGAGTAGGAACGACGTAATGCTGTCACCCCTGTGTGTTTGTGTGTGTAGACCTGCTCTCACTGATGGCTGATGGTCATTTTCCACCTGAGAGGATCATGAATGTTTATTGTTCAGTAGAATTGGGAGCATATTTCAGCTGAGATCGTGCTGAGTGAGGATTTCGCTCACTGTCCTTATGGATTTTCTCATTCCTCTTCAAATACACTGTAAAAAAAAAAAAAAAAAGTTGCTGCCTTAAATTTTTAAGTTCAATAAACTTGGATGTTTAAGTCATTGTAACTTAAATTACATTAAACTGACTTAAATTAACTGAATCTTGTATGACTTAAAAAAAAAGTTGCTTAAAATTGCTTAACTTATTTTGATGAGTTAAAACAACGTTGTTATAACTTACTGAGCATATAATTTTTGTCTAGTGTAGTAGGCTGGTGATGCAGGGTTTTATCTGTGATCTGTCGTTCGCTTATATTCAGATGATATATTTTGATAATTTTGCCAGTGAGGTGTTATGATTATGATATTTAATGTGAAGCATACCTCTAACGTGTGTTACCTCAGGTGTTACAGGCTCGCTCAGGATGTCGGGTAAATGGATAAGAATTCCTGAAAGTCAAAAGAAACTAAATGAGTGCGAGAAATCAATCAAATCCTTCATGATTATTTCTAAACATTTCTACAATAGTCTTAATACTCTTAATTTCAGTGCTGCACATAAATAATGTCTGCAGTTATATCAATTAATCCCACTGCCATTAATTAATCCAACTTAATATCATTGTGTAACAAGAAATAGCTAAATGAAATTTATACAGTATACACAGTAAATTTCACAAGAAAAATGCCATATTTCACCCCTAAATCAAATAAAAATATTTAATTCATTTTTTTTAATTGCAACCTTATTTTCAATTAAACACATTTTCTCTGCCCCTATTCACAATAACTTATTGTATAGCTAACAAAAAAACTCAATCTCATGACTGAGGTAAACATAATATAACTGTTGAGTGAAAAGTTTTTAAAGTACTTAAATTACCATAGTAAATTTGTGTACTAAATTTAGCTAATGCTTATTTTAAATCACAATGCAAAAAAATATTAATATGCCTAAACATAATTTTTCATATAGACTACATATATAGAGATTACACATACATTAGGCTGCATATTGGATTGGATATAAGAATGATTGCAAATGCTGTCTACACTGTATAACTACATCTTTTCAAGAATATTAATAATAAAATCACACTTTTGTTAACTGTTTAGACCTACTGTACAAAATGTAGTGTATTCTTCATACATACATGAATCGTAAGCTTAAAATATGTACTTAACCGCATTTGTTGTTTACCGAGACGACGACGTCACGAAACTAACTAACCAATGAGCGAGTTGTTGGCGGGGCGAAACGCGAAGCCCCGCCCCGTACTAGGCTTATCACGTGACTACAGCGCAAAAGAAGCCCGCGCGATTGCCGCGCCAAATATGAACTAGTACTCAAGAATATACAAATTCATTTAGGTTTAACCTGATATTATAAACATTTTATCTTCGTAATGGAAGTCTTTACTGAGAAAATTTAAATATATGGAAGCAAAAAATCAGCAGGTGCATCAAACGTTTTTTCATTCGTGTCACACTTACTTGAAATGAAGAAGTTTAACACCCAACCCAATGATGTTTTTTCGACAGTTTACTGTTTGAACTTATTTACTATCGTTTGGGTTTGAAATGGAGATGTTATCTGAACATTTTCCCCTCATTACCTACCTTTAAAACGCGAAACATTTTGTGAGAGGCGTGATCCCGCCCGCGCTCATTCCTCAACTGTTGAACGCGCATGCGCAGTACCACCACTGTATCTCATCTGAGGATTTACTTCAAAATAAAACTCCTAGCTTCATCGATGTTTTTCTGTGCCACGCAATTTATTTATTTTTTATCAAGTGCTTACAATGAATAAAATACTTATTTTGTGTATTATAAAAATGCATATAATTTATTACGAAGTGTGCTTTCTTTTTTTGTGCTTTTTCTTTTATTGAGTAATATTGGTTTTATCCGATTCCAAAGAGAGAGAGAGAGGGAGAGAGAGAGAGAGAGAGAGAGAGAGAGAGAGAGAGAGAGAGAGAGAGAGAGAGAGAGAGAGAGAGAGAACTTGGTAGAAGTAATGATGTGTAACCTCGACTGTAAAGGAAAACTTTTGGAAAAAAGACGTAATGCACCAGAGGAGAGTTTGCCATGAATGCTCACTTTGAGAGGAGGTTTTTCCCTCTTTGATGGACTCAGTGATTCAGGAGGGGAGAAGATGAACTGAACTCCACTAGAACGATGTATGACTGGGCTCTTGGGTGGAGTGTGCAAGCAGTGTTTTTTTATTTGGATGATGTCAGTGTTCTAGGATTGCTGGCTCGGTGGCTCCACTTCCAATGCCACTTCGGAATGCCAATTCTATGCTTCCAAAAACACCTAAAATGAGTCAAAAATTAACATGGAATGTGCCATAACACGTCAGGGGCCAAGTTTGGAAAAAAAATAATACTGTTGATGTATTAATTGAGAAGTGGCATACACAATTAAAATTACATTAAAGTCATTCAATTCTTCTTTTTTTATGGAATATTTCAGTATTATAAATTATTTATTGGTCCGTCAACATCTCTTCTCAGATGATGTGTTTACTGGTGTGAGGGCGGGGCAACCTGTCACTCACATGAGATCCACCAATAGCAAACCACAAACAATTCCCCGGAAGAAATCAAGCCCCGCCCCACATTTGTTCTTGTTTGAGAAGCCGTTTCACTCGGATATACGGAACAATAGGGATTAAAACACTAGCGCAACTTCCCTTTCATGCCGATTGTAATTATGTGTAACTTATTGTAAATTCAGATACAAAATAATTCAAATGTTATTCCAACAGTCCATCATGATATTGAAACTCTAAAAATTATCTAGCAAACCATTGTCTTTGTTTCTATTCATAATAGTCAAGTTGACAGACACAATTAAGAAAATATAGCAATTCTGTTTTCTTGTCATTTGCAGAGAAAATAAAAATTGCGCTGAAACACTATTTCTAGAGTCTGTTAGTAAATGCACATTCACTCAATGTTTCTCCAGCAATACTAGACATTCAGTCGGCTTGCCACTTCATTTAAGGAGAACAAAACTCTACAGATCTCAAGCACACATGTAGACCAGATCAGTTTAAGTTCAAGGTCAACTTATTAAGTTATGATGTCTGTGGTATCATCAACACTGTATTGACAGTATCATAATCTTATATATCACAGCACTTGTCCGGGGAACAATGACATCATTGTTAGAAACCTCATAGAATCACGCTGCGGGTCCCATTAAAGTGAGAGTGTTAAATTGCTGGTTATCAAATGACTGGAAATTAGTCAGAATTACCAGTTCAATTTGTTACCAGTCCTTCACCAAATTGCTCCCAGGTATTGCTTTTTTCAGCACTTGTATAAAAGCCTTGTTTTCTGAAACAAGTCATTTTCCTTCTCAAGATTTAGAAATGTGCGGTATATATATATATATATACTCTTTTATATAAAGAGTTGGGCAATAATAGTTTATATTTTTGCACTCTTATTAAAAAAGGTTTAATGTGGTTCTAAATAGAACCCAAGGGTACTTGATTGGGTTAATTAAATATTTTCTACTGATAAATTGTTCAGATAAAACTCAAATAAAAAATTAAAACTATATCCATAAAGTGATCCCATTAGCAAAAAAAAAAAAAAAGAGCAATTCTGAGAAAAAAAATAGGATATAGAATTATAGAATTATAGGATATAAACTCACAGTTCTGAGGGAAAAGTTATAGGCTAATGAGGGATACAAATTTCATTTTGAGGGGAAAAGTCAGAATTGTGAGACATAAACTCGCAATTCTGAGAAAAAAGTCATAATTGTGGAATAAAAATGTGAAATTTTGAGAAAAAAAGTCAATTATGAGATAGAAACTTGAAATTTTGAGAAAAAAAGACAGAATTGTATACGATATGAACACAATTTTTTTGAAAAAAAAAAAGTCAGAATTGCGAGATATAAACTTGAAATTGAGAAAAAGTCAATTGCGAGATAAAAATGTGAAATTTTGAGAAAAATGTCAGAATTACGAGATAAAAAGTCGCAATTATCTTTATTATTTTTTATTCCAATAATATAAGCTTGGCAGAAACAAGCTTATATTATAGCGCAAGGTTCTATAGCCTATATGAAGCGTCTGACGAAAGAGTGCGCAGTTACAGTAGGATATAGTATATCCAACTTTTAATATATCACTGGGTAATATAATAGAGTCTCTCTTTCTCTGGTGTTTAATCTGCAGACATCATGGTCTGATATTCTGCCGTTTGAATGACTGTCATAACAAGTCAAACAAGCTGAAAACATTAAATGTCAGAATTAGACAGAATTGGTTTCCATTGTTGATATATCCTTTCAGTTTCTAAATTAATCATCTGAGTTTGGAAATGGACGTCTGTTTTTTTTTTTTTTTTTTGTCATGGTAAGTGCTTCCACAGCTAACAAAACCTTTTCCATTAACTTATGGAAACTTTATATACAGTGATGGGAATAACGGCGTTATAAATAAACGGCGTTACTAACGGCGTTATTTTTGTCAGTAACGAGTAATCAAACTAATTACTGTTTCCTCCGTTACAACGCCGTTGCCGTTACTGTCAATAAAAATGCGGCGTTACTATAATTGAGCTCACTGAAGCGGTTTTCATCCGAGTAGGCTCTCTCTGTGTGTGTGTTTATGAGGCGCCGGACTGGGCGAATGCCGCGAGCCAGCGCGCTCGACAGTGCGCGAGAGAGACCGAGTTTGTCCGAGAACGCGCTCGACAGTGCGCGAGAGAGACCGAGTGTGTCCGAGAACGCTCTCGACAGTGCGCGACAGAGACCGAATGTGTCCGAGCAACGAGCATAAATACTTCATTTATAAATAAATTACACATTTCAGCATTAGAATAATCTCTGTATCATATTGGTATCATATGCAATGTTTTAATTAGTTTATATAGCCTAACATAAACTCCAAAATTACCTGCTAGGAAAGTTTAAATATGGCTATTTGTTTGACCGGTTGTTGTGCGGCAAACACGACTAGAATTTGGCCAGAGAATGTCTAATATGGCGAGAAGTTTCACTCTCACTACACTTCCGGCTTCTGAACTGGTTGCAGTTCCACTCTGATTCCATATGAGGGCGCTCACAGGACGAGTGCAGAATGAATGGAGGTCAATGGCGGAATACCCCTCAAAATCCACTTTTCTCAGGATATAATTTTTTGTCTAGTAATTTGAATGTTTTATTCGAAAGGAGATGCAAAGAAATTACACATTGCTGGGTGTTAGATTTTTTAGAGTCACTTATTTGCTTTAAAAAAGTCTTTCAAAATGTCAATGACGTCAGAATGCTGACGTCATTAGCAGAATGCTAGCGTGTTATGGGCAACAACAACTCAACCTGTAAGAAATCAAAACGACATAAGTACTCGTTCATTCAACTTTCGACCTAAAACCCATGTTGAACTTGCAAAACCTACAATAAAATCTGAGATTTCTCAACGGCAATCGGGTGAAAGAGACAAATTTAGCCGTCTAGCCCCATTGACTCCCATTCATTTTGCACTCATGGCGAGCGCCCCCAGTGGAACTCTGGTGGTACTACAACCAAAATTCGGTACAATAGGGCTTAATAGGGAGTGGACAGGCTCTCCGTAGACGGGCTCTGATTTGGCTAACCTCTGATGATGACGTTCTCTGTAGGTTATAAAAATAAAGCCCCAAAAGATTATATTTTATTATTATTATTTATGTTGGTATATTGTTCAGTATTATATTGAGAGCACTTTTTGTTAAACTTAATATTGTGAGGAAGAAAATACTTCAAGTAGGCAATACAGTCTACCAGTTGTAAAGGTGTGTGAGTTTTATCATTTTAATGATATGCACTAGTGTATGTGTATGTGTAGGCTATATTTTCTATTACTATTTATTTATTTTTGGTACATTTCTTAAGAAGCATGTTCTATTTAGTGTCCATTTAATTAATTTAACATTTCATATTGTGGGTATCCAAGAAATGTCTTATATTTAAACTTTTTTTTTTTTTTTAAGTAACGCAATAGTTACTTTCCCTGGTAATTAGTTACTTTTGTAATGATGTAATTCAGTTACTAACGCAGTTACTTTTTGTGAGAAGTAACTAGTAACTATAACTAATTACTTTTTTAAAGTAACTTACCCAACACTGTTTATATATATTTGAATGTTCTCTAAATCTTCAAAATGTTTTAACATGCGCATAACAAAGACGTTTTTAAAACAGTTTGAACATTTAGAGGACTTTCAAATGTAACGTTCACACAATGTTTGCAAAACGGAATGTTCTTTCAAATGTAACGTTCACACGTTTGGGAACATTCCGTTTTGCAAACATTGTGTGAATGTTACATTTGAAAGTTCACTGAACATTCCGAAACAAGTACCAGTTAAACGTTCCCTGTTCCCTGTGTCTGTGTTGCTGTAGGTATCACTGATATCATGTTTTCCAGCTGCGCTGATGTGCATGAAATCATCGCATGAAGCAAATGAGGAATTACACTAGAGTTGGTCTTGTTCCTCTCGGCACTGATAGTTTGGCCCATCTGAGACCTGACAGCGATGATGAGGAGATGATCAACACTAACAAGAGAACTCGGATGATTCCCAGATGTGAGTGCTTGGCCAGATAAATCACCTTCAGCTAATAATTTGGCACTCGTTTTGGGTTCCTCTTTGGTTTCCCCCAGCCATGCCAATCCCTCAGGTGCCCCAATCTCAGAGCCGAAGAACAAACACCTTTTAGGGTTTCTTCTTTTACCCTGTTGACGTGCTCGTCCACCTCGGGGGAGTTTTGTGGTCTCTGGAACAAAGCAGCACACACATCTCCTCACTTCCCGAGCTTACAGGAAACTCTCGCTCGCACCGGACCGCTTTGAAACCAGGACACCCCCACACCTCCACTGTATACCAGCTGCTCCTTACAAATGATACGCAGAACCAGCGCTTTTTTTTTTTTTTAGCAACCTACGTCTGAGGTGCAACTCTTAGTAAAAGTAATTAATTATGTTGCATCGTCGGCCCGCCCTGAATCATATGTCTAGCTATATTTTTTACTCAAAATTTCATGTTTATATCTCATAATTCTAACTTTTTTTCTCAAAATGTCAAGTTTAAATCTCATAATTCATTTTTTTTCTGGATTTTTTTTATATCGTAAAATTCTGACTTTTTTCAAAAAATGTCATGTTTATATGTCATAATTCTGACTTTTTTTCCTCAAAATTTAATTTTTTAATTTTTTTATTTCATCTCGCAATTTACTTTTTTTCTCAAAATTTCATGTTTATATCTCACAATTCTAACTTTTTTTCTCAAAATGTCAAGTTTATATCTCATAATTCACTTTTTTTCTGGAAAAAAATTATATCGTACAATTCTGACTTTTTCTAAAAATTTCGTGTTTATATCATAATTCTGACTTTTTTTTCTCAAAATTTCATTTTTATTTTTTTAAATTTTCATCTTGCAATTGACTTTTTTCTCAAAATTTCATGTTTATAACTCACAATTCTGACTTTTTTTATTTATTTTATTTTCATCTCGCAATTTACTTTTTTCTCAATTTCATATTTATATCTCGCAATTCTGACTTTTTCCTAAAAAAATTTATATCGTACAATTGAGACTTTTTTCTAAAAATGTCATGTTTATATCATAATTCGAATTTTTTTCTCAAAATTTCAAGTTTCTATCTCATAATTCAAATTTTTTCTGGGAAAAAAATTATATCGTACAATTCTGACTTTTTTCAAAAAATGTCATGTTTATATCTCACAATTCTGACTTTTTTTCTCTCAAAATTTCATGTTTATATCTCACAATTATGACTTTTTCTCTCTCAAAATTTCATGTTTATGTCTCACAATTCTGACTTTTTATTCTCAAAATTTCATTTAAAAATTTTTTTTTTTACTTTTCATCTCGCAATTGTCTTTTTTCTCAATTTCATATTTATATCTCACAATTCTGACTTTTTTCTCAAAATTTCACATTTTTATCTCGTAATTAATTTGTTCTCAGAATTGTGAGTTTATATCTCATAGTTATGACTTTTCCCCTCAAAATTTAATTTTTATCCCACACAATTCTGACTTTTTTTTTCACAGAATTGTTCTTTTTTTCTAAGACTTTAGCCCACCAAGTTGCCATTTCTGACCAAAAGACACTGTATGCCAGCAAATTAAGTATAAAGAGAGAGGTCATGTGCAAAAGTGACTCTGGGATGTTGATGAACCTTCATTGTGGTGTAACTTTAAAGACAAATATGTTGTTTTACTAGTAACTTCCATAAAACAATTTGATTTATGTGTTATGCCCAATAATGACACCATTGTCTTCAGTGCTGTGTGAAAAATGTAAGAATAATCAGAAGAAAAACAACTTCTCTCCGTTCTCTCCTACACACACACACACACACACTGTCACATTTCCTGAGGAAAAGACCTGTGTGTCGCAACACAGTCGGGGGCCGGCTGCACAAATTCATTTTTCAGAGGGAAACCATGTTTCCCCCCTAAGTACATTAAACATGTTCTGTGTGCTTACGGTGGTTAACCAAAGGCTTCAAATTGTTTTCTCAAATCACAGAGTGTCCAAGTGAAATGAATGAGCTCTACATACATCTGGTGCTCTTTTCAATTACCAAGCCGTCCAAATCCAACTCCACCTCGCCTTGCGTGCAGAACAAAATCAGATACGAGTTTATACGAAAGTTGAGCCCTCAGCTTATTATTAGGGTGTGAATTTACAGCAATCACTTACAATTAGTGGTCTTGGTTAACATTTGGTCAGCATGTTTTAATTTGTGACGAGATCAGACCTGACAGGCTGGATGAGTGTTTTATTTAAGTACATTATCAGGTATTAAATGTCAGAGTAAAGGGCTGTGTGTGTGTGTGTGTCATGTGCTGATGTCCTGTCCTTCTCCATCAGGGCCTGCTGTTTGAAAAGAGCAACACACACACTTAATGTGTTCATTAATCACCTCGTTAATACACTAAAGCTTCATCACTGCCTGCTGAGGCTTCTGAAACATCCTTTTACTTTTATAAAATTTGATATTTGTGCTATAAATAAACACATATGCATATGTCAAATGAAATATATGCATTAAAGTATGCATGAAAATATTTTTCATGCACATATATTCCAGAATGCATGAAATATATTTATATAACGGTGTTATTTACATTTTTGTTTTTTTATTATTATTGTGTTATACATATTTTGGTTTGCTTTTATTTTTTCAATTTTAATATTAATTTTAGTTTAATTTTTAGTAATTTCATTATGTGCTTTTGTCATTTGATTAGTTTTTAAGTTTAAAAAACATTTCTATTTAGATTTTTTAAGAGATTTTTTAAAGTAAGGTTTTAGTTTCTAGTTACAGTTTTTTTCGATTGCTAAACGACAGTGGGCACAACTGGATGTGCAAAACTCTAACTACAGTCTGCACAGCAGCAGCTCATGTGGACCAAACTCTAGTTCGTTCTTCATTGCTTGAACAGTTTTCAAAACTCTACACACTTATCCCATGACTTTAACCACAACCTGCACAACACTGTGGATTTACAGCACTTTGTTCAAATGCTAACACACTGCTGTCAAAACTGTGAACCACACATTCAAAACAGAATAGATTTCAGCCTTGTGCCTTTCACACACTGCTGAGTGCAATTTCAGCTGAAAGGCTAAGCAGGTGTCTTGTTTTAGACTTGTTAGTGAACACACACACACACACACACACACACACACACACACACACACACACACACACACACACACACACACACATATATATAGATATATAGGAAGAGCTCAGAAAGACTAATTTTGGAAATGGAACAAGGTTTTGATGGGAACTGATGTTGATGAAAGCCTGTGGCCTGATGCTAGAGAGAGGCAGGATTAGCCCCGAATTACAGTATGTACTTTTAGTTTCTACCTTTTTTTTCTCATTACTGTAATTCTGTAAATTACTACAGACTATTGAAGCAAACTAATTTTCCTTTACCTTAAAGAATTGTTACGTTCTAAAAATGTAAATAAATCATGTGAAAGAATGTCACTCTTTTCTTTGAAGAAAATATTACTTTGTATGAAGTCACTGAAATTTTCTGTATTGGTGTTTGATGCTCGTGTGTTTACTCTCAGTGTGTTCTGAGTGACAGTGTGTGTTATCTCAGTGTGTTCTGAGTGACAGTGTGTGTTATCTCAGTGAGGGTTGTGCCAGTGTTTGGCTGCACTGAGCCGGTTTGAGCCGTGTGTTAAGAGTTGTGTTGCTTGGAATGAGTTTTGCAGGTGATGTGAACTGTTTAGCTCAGGTGACTGTTGCTGTGCAGACTGTAGTTTTGCACATGTAGCTCCAGTTGTGCTCACTGTCGTTTAGCAATCGGAAAAAACTGTAATAATGTTAGTGCTTCAACTTATACTTATTTCAGTTTATTGCCAAGGCAATATTTCAAATTTTCATTTAGATTAAGTTTCTGTTCTATTCTATTCTATTCTATTCTATTCTATTCTATTCTATTCTATTCTATTCTATTCTATTCTATTCTATTCTACTGTTCTGTTCTGTTCTATTCTATACTGTTCTGTTCTATTCTACTGTTCTATTCTATTCTATTCTATTCTACTGTTCTGTTCTGTTCTGTTCTACTGTTCTGTTCTGTTCTGTTCCGTTCCATTCTATTCTACTGTTCTGTTCTATTCTATTCTATTGTTCTGTTCTCTTCTGTTCCGTTCTCTTCTGTTCTATTCTATTCTATTCTATTCTATTCTATTCTACTGTTCCGTTCCGTTCTCTTCTGTTCTACTGTTCTGTTCTGTTCTATTCTACTGTTCTGTTCTATTCTATTGTTCTGTTCTATTCTATTGTTCTGTTCTGTTCTATTCTATTCTATTCTACTGTTCCGTTCCGTTCTCTTCTGTTCTGTTCTGTTCTATTCTACTGTTCTGTTCTATTCTATTCTACTGTTCCGTTCCGTTCTCTTCTGTTCTATTCTATTCTACTGTTCTGTTCTGTTCTATTCTGTTCTATTCTATTCTACTGTTCTGTTCTATTCTACTGTTCTGTTCTATTCTATTCTACTGTTCCGTTCCCTTCTGTTCTATTCTATTCTATTGTTCTGTTCTGTTCTATTCTATTCTATTGTTCTGTTCTATTCTATTGTTCTGTTCTGTTCTGTTCTATTCTATTCTACTGTTCTGTTCTATTCTATTCTATTGTTCTGTTCTATTCTATTGTTCTGTTCTGTTCTATTCTATTCTACTGTTCCGTTCCGTTCTCTTCTGTTCTGTTCTATTCTACTGTTCCGTTCCGTTCTCTTCTATTCTATTCTACTGTTCTGTTCTATTCTATTCTACTGTTCTGTTCTGTTCCATTCTATTCTACTGTTCTGTTCTATTCTATTCTATTGTTCTGTTCTCTTCTGTTCTGTTCTGTTCTATTCTACTGTTCCGTTCCGTTCTCTTCTGTTCTGTTCTATTCTACTGTTCTGTTCTATTCTATTCTACTGTTCCGTTCCGTTCTCTTCTGTTCTATTCTATTCTACTGTTCTGTTCTATTCTATTCTACTGTTCCGTTCCGTTCTCTTCTGTTCTATTCTATTCTACTGTTCTGTTCTGTTCTGTTCTATTCTATTCTACTGTTCTGTTCTATTCTATTCTACTGTTCCGTTCCGTTCTCTTCTGTTCTATTCTATTCTACTGTTCTGTTCTATTCTATTCTACTGTTCCGTTCCGTTCTCTTCTGTTCTATTCTATTGTTCTGTTCTATTCTATTGTTCTGTTGTCTTCTGTTCCGTTCCGTTCTCTTCTGTTCTGTTCTATTCTATTCTATTGTTCTGTTCTGTTCCGTTCTGTTCTGTTCTATTCTATTCTATTCTATTCTATTCTATTCTATTCTGTTCTATTCTATTCTGTTCTGTTCTGTTCTGTTCTGTTCTGTTCTATTGTTCTGTTCTGTTCTGTTCTGTTCTATTCTATTCTATTCTATTCTATTCTATTCTATTCTATTCTGTTCTGTTCTGTTCTGTTCTGTTCTATTCTGTTCTGTTCTGTTCTGTTCTGTTCTGTTCTGTTCTAAATGAGGCGAAACATGTATAGATACACAGTATCTGAGCAGAATATGATCGGACTCAGAGTTTCATGAATCACTTAAGATGAATAATGAGGAGAAAAGCGCGAACCGTTTGTGTTATTTTTAGAAGGCTTCAGATCATTGATGGAGTTTGACAACTGAACCTTTAGCGAGCTGCAGGAGTATGTAGTGCACTTCTCCATGGCTCCAGGACTCCCGTTCACACGCATCTGTCAGATCAGGGTAATGACGTCATCGTCTCTCAGTGTCTCATTAGTACACAAGCTGTGACTGACCTTTCAGCTTCTCCACTTTAATCAGCGTCGGAAGTAACCTCATTAGCGCACGTCATCACGCTCAAGCCTCGATTTGCTCAAATGTTCTGCACAAACAATCTGGAATGTTCCTGTCTGAATATATGTGTGTGAATCATGAAACATGAACAGTTTTTGGGGGTCAAAGATGATTCAACGATTTAAACATTTTCTAAATAAATGAGCAAAAAACTAAATGTGCTAATATGATCTCCATAGAAATGTAATTACACAGTTTTAAACCTTGCGAAGCAATAAAGCTAAACAAGTTGTGTTCCAAAGTTGAGGTCGATCTCTCAAGA
>JAJAQA010000005.1:50862738-50870238 GCA_021464565.1 Rutilus rutilus
CCATCTACTGGTGGATTTACTTTCCATGTCTAACGGATCATTTTACTTTCCCCCAACACTTCATTTGTCTATATTGAATATATTTTACATTTAAAACATTAAAAGACAGACTATGTACAATTTTTGGATCAAAATAGCCTATATATATATATATATATGTATATATATATATATATATATATATATATATATATATATATATATATATAGTTGATTTGTGTGCTTACATTATCCCAAATGTTTCTAAGAATGTTTAAATCCAGAGAAATAAGCCGTTTTAACCAGGACACGAACTGTCGCCTATCAATGACATCATACATACATCATTAACTCGTATATCATTATTCATGCAATGGTAAATGCATGAAGCTTTGAATCAAATGAATCAACGAAAATGATTCACTGTTTCACAGTTTCTGTGCACTCAAAGACATCTGCTGGTAAAAGCTGTGTAAATGCAAAAAAAGAAACATGTTCAATGACATCAGGTGAAAACACACACGCTCTTGTAGAATTAAAATAAGATCCTCTAAATCCTATGAATCTGATCCCAAACCCAAACTATGTGTGATCCTACAAACTCTGGGCCGCATTAGATGACAGAGCGCTGACAAATGTAAAAACTGACCTACTTTAAGACACTGCGGCTAAAAATGGATCCTGGCTTGCATCGCAGACTTCCTCTGGTCAGCCCTTCTGGAACGCTGTGCGAACACTTGTTATTCAGCGTACATCAGATTCAGGACGTCTGCTTTACACATCATTATAGCGGACGCTCAGAACGCTCTCACAGCGTCATGAACAAACGTTCTTCCGTAACGCTCATAGAACGTTGCTCATGAAAACAAAATCTGAATTGCTTCATTTATGCATGGCTGAAAAATATGCATCATTAGTCTGTTAATGTTAAAACTGTAATCCACACTGATTTTTTTATATGCAATACAAATGCATTTCAAATACAATCCTAAATATCGTTTTGAGTGTACAAGCATACATTTGAACTATATTAATCAAATGTAGTATATTTGCCTTGGGAATAAACTGTTGCAGATCTCAGACTGTGAGCATGAATGGGGTTTGAGTTCTCATTGATTTAAATAAATACGGATATAGTTTGTGTTAATGAACGTTCTGGCAAAGTTATGAACAAACGTTCAAAAGTTATGAAACGTTCACACACACACACACACACACACACACACACACACACACACACACAGAGGTGGTTGAAATAAGCAGATATTTCACACACACACACACACACACACACACACACACACACACACACACACACACACACACAGAGAGAGAGAGGTGGTTGAAATAAGCAGATATTTCACACACATACACACACACACACACACACACACACACACACACACACACACAGACAGAGAGAGAGAGGTGGTTGAAATAAGCAGATATTTCACACACATACACACACACACGCACGCACACGCACACACACACACAGTCACACACACAGAGGTGGTTGAAATAAGCAGATATTTCACACACACACACACACACACACACACACACACACACACACACACACAAACACACGCACACAAACACACACACACACGTTCTTCCAGTAACATTACTAGAACGTTGGGTTAGGGTTATTTGTTCTCAAAACGTTTGTCGTTCATGAAAACAAAATCTGAATTGCTTCATTCATGCATGGCTGACAAAAATGCATCGCATTGAGTTTATTACTCAGTTAATGTTAAAACTGTGTAATCCACACTGATTTTTATGTGCAATACAAATGCATCTCAAATACAATCCTAAATATGTTTTTGAGTGTATATGTCGTATATTTTCCTTGAGGATAAACTGTTGCAGATCTCGGACTGTGAGCATGAATGGTGTTTCATTTCTCAATTCTCACTGATTTAAATAAATACAGATATAGTTTATGCTAATGATCCCGTGCTTGTGATGCCATAATCATAAAGTTGTGAAATTCAATACATTGACTAGAGCCTTTCAGTTCTTTGGGAACACGGTTACAATAGACATGCATGTGCACTGTAAAAAAAAAAAATCCGTTCAATTTACGGTAAAAAATTCTGACTTTATATCACACAATTGCAACTCTATATCACACAATTGCGACTTTATATCACACAATTGCGACTTTATATCACACAATTGCAACTCTATATCACACAATTGCAACTTTATATCACACAATTGCAACTCTATATCACACAATTGCAACTTTATATCACACAATTGCAACTCTATATCACACAATTGCGACTTTATATCACACAATTGCAACTCTATAAACTTACCGTTATAAAATAAGGTAGCAACATTTTATGTTTTACCGACTTATCTTAAATGTACAATAAAAAACGTATTTCATTATCTGATATAATGTTAATTTACGATCTATTGAAGTGCTGATATCTGTTTTGTACGATTGTACTACACTGACAACCACCAATCACAGTGGAGATGAGAGTCACATGATCAATCAAAGCTCATCACAGCTTTTCCACAAACTGAGAGTTAATACTAATATATTGTGTCATTCACACAAACACATGAAATTTTTTAAATGCAATAAACATTAATTTAACAACATTAAATGTAACATAAAACCCTAATGTACAAAAACTAAGAAAAACTATGAAGAAACAGTTATTTCAACAAAAATACATCAAATGTGAAGTGTCACGCGGGGAATTGTGGGAATTACGGTTTTTCACTGTAAATTATACAATGACTTGTTTTTTTTCACGATCAAAAACTAGTTTACTGTATTTTACTGTAAAATTACTTAGATTGTACGGTTAGATCGATCGCTGTTATTATCCGTATAAAGTTCGGGAACTTTCGTACAGTTTTACACCGTAGCATTTTTACAGTCTTTTACTGTTAAAATCACACTCATCTTTTACAGTGAACTCTCCTGGATTTGCCGGGATTCTGACTGGGAGTTCGTTAAATGTTTCTAAGACATGCAGGCATTAGGATTTCACTCAGAGAATGAATGTTTACTGCGATGTGTGTGTGTGTGTGTCTCTGAAGCCCTCAGGAGCCGATCGGCGCTGGACACCGACTGAGGGAAAGTGTGAGGAGAAAAACCGTGAAACGCACAAACGACCGGATCAAAGCCGGCGCTGGAAAAGACATCACGAGCGAAGGAGAGAGAGAGGAAAAAACAGACATCAGGGGAGAAGAAATATCTGCTTATTTCAGCCACCTCTGTGTGTGTGTGTGTGTGTGTGTGAGAGACTTTGTGTGTGTGTGACTGTGTGTGTGCGCGCATGTGTGTGACTGTGTAATATCTGCTTATTTCAGCCACCTCTGTCTGTGTGTGTGTGTGTGTGTGTGTGTGTGTGTGTGTGTGTGTGTGTGTGTGTGTGACTGTGTGTGTGAGAGACTGTGTGTGTGTGTGTGTGTGTGTGTGTGTGTGACTGTGTGTGTGTGTGTGTGTGCGCGCATGTGTGTGACTATGTAATATCTGCTTATTTCAGCCACCTCTGTGTGTGTGTGTGTGTGTGTGTGTGTGTGTGTGTGTGTGTGTGTGTGTGTGTGACTGTGTGTGTGTGTGTGTGTGTGTGTGTGTGTGACTGTGTGTGTGTGTGTGTGCGCGCATGTGTGTGACTGTGTAATATCTGCTTATTTCAGCCACCTCTGTGTGTGTGTGTGTGTGTGTGTGTGTGTGTGTGTGTGTGTGTGTGTGTGTGTGTGTGTGTGTGACTGTGTGTGTGTGGGTGTGTAAATCTACCCATCACACTAAACTTTCTACATTTTTACATAAAAACAAAACAACTTACATTACTTTAAATTTATACCAGATTTACAAATGAGGACGTCCCTAAAGGGAGGATTGGTCACTTCTGGGCACAGATTTGTCCCCAAAATATAGTAGGTACAGAAACACACACACACACACAGTTCACATATACTCAAGTGTGTGTGCCATTCAAAAACAACATATTTCAAGTTAATTTCTCCCTCTGATTTATATCATCAGCAAATGTGCAGTTATGTCATTAAAAGAAATCTTTAAATATCAAATACAGATTTAATTCCACGAACTTCGCAAACTACAGTGAAATCTATCATTTCTTCTGGAGAGTGAATATTAATATCAAGTTAATATTAATATTACCTTTTGAATTATGGTTAATATTAATATCATATTTTAAATGTGCATAATATTAGCCAGCATAAATAACACTGATCTTTTGCTTTCCGCAGCATCTCTACCGGTCAGCCAAACATCGTGTCATGTGATCACGGCTGGAGATGATGTCATTCGCCATGTCGCTTTTTTAAATGACGTATGAATCGCATTGACAAGGGAATATCTGAATGCTGATTACTTGTCATTTGCAACTATGTCTGATTTGAACATTTTTAATTGTTAATATAGTTTTTTCAATGCCTATTTTGTGTACATTTGTTTATTTCTCAATAATAATAATTTAAAAAAAATCCCATCTGTCCGTTTACATGACAGACGCTAACGCACATATCCGATTAATATCAGATTTATTTTCACATATAAATGAGGCCTGAAACTGATCAGAGAATATCAGCATCCAGGTGCTTTTTTCCTGCTTGCACTTTCATCGGTCACATGGGAGAAGAATACAAATCAGATCTGGGTGAACTGAAGCATGTGATGTAAATGCGTGAAGGCTCAGACTGAACAGGAGTTTGACACCCGGGACTCTGATCTCCATCTGTGGAACATTCCTGACTTCTCCAACCCGTTTTGAATAGTTTTGGATAGTTTGGTCTGGTGAAGCGTCAGGCATGGGCCATAAAGCTGCTGTCTGACCCTTCAGACCCCGTCTCTCTCTCTCTCTCTCATCATCATCTGTGTCTCTCGCCCGTCAGCAGAAGCACCAGCTCAGTTTATTTAAGTTCGGCTTGTCTGCTGGGAATCTCGCCGCACCACATCCATTTTCATACGTGCATGTGAAAACACTGGCACAACCACATGAAAACAGGTCCAGGTCACATTTAACTTCAAAATCAATAGGAAAAAAATATTTATAGCTTTTATATCACAATTTCAAGAAAATTAAGCCTATTTTAAGACTTTTTTGTGACTATTTTTGTGACAATTAAGCTCATTTCCCCCCTAATTTCTAATTACCATAATGCATCTGCATGTTGTACCATTTTTTTATTGTGCATTTATTGTATTTTCATATATATTTGTTTTTTTATTAGATTGCTTTTAAACATGTCCAGGTCAGGTTTAACTACAAAATCAATTAATTTTTTTATTATATTATAATATTTATATTTTCAGGAAAATTAAGTCTATTTTTAGGACCATTAAGGTTTTTTTATTTCAAGGACAATATTTTTACATTTTATTTGTGCATTATTTACATATATAACAAATATAAATATAATAATATATATCACTCAGAACAGATTTTTCCAGCGTTTTCCTCCGTGTAAATGTCAGATTTGCGCAGCGGCTTTGACAGCATCTGTGTGTCAGTGTTTGAGATGAAAACGAGCTGTCGGAAACATTCCTGATTCCAGCTGTGAGACACAGAGGATGGACAGACGTGAGTCTCTCTCTCCGTCTCCAGTGAGTTCTTCTCTCTGTCATAAGTTAGGGCAGATGGAGGGACACATGCGGGACACATGCAATTTCAGGTTATTTTCCTTCATGTTGCTTGAGCGTTAAACAAAACACTTTGACGCTTTACAGATGAGGGCGCGTTACGGACACACTGACCAACATTAATCAAGTGCAGGTTATTTTTAGCAAAGCTGAAGCCTTCCTCTCCTTTCTCTATATCAGTGTCAGTGTTTCTGAACTCCTGAAACGCCTCCACTGTAGTCTTGAGTTTCTTCCGCGAACAAACACGTCACAATATTCCTCATTATAATAATTAATACGCAGAATAAAGGGGCGGGGCCTGGTTGAGTTAGTTAGTAGTGTGTTAAACTGGTGGTTATGGAAAGGGCCGGGGCATTTCCCAAACACACTCGAAGCGCTCAACCAATCACAACACACTGATCCAGCCGACCAATCAGAGCACAGTGTGCTTTTCAGAAGGAGGGGCTTCATAGAGACAGGAAGTAAACAGAGCGTTACTGACAGACTGGGAAGAGAGGAGCCGCAACAATGGAGAATATGAGGAAAATAATCAACATTCAAGCAGGAAAACCTGTTCTAGCATAATATCATAATAGGCCATCTTTAATAATCTAAAGAACCCTTTTCTGCTATAAAGAAAAAACGTTTATGCAAGTTCTAATGGATGCACAAATTAAATGTCAATAAAGAACCTTCATTTCTAAGCGTGTAAGACAGTTCTGAGATGCATCTCAGTCTGGTTTTGAAGGAAAGTGTAAAACGCATTTCATCACACACCATAGCTTCTTAAACAGCTTATTTTTAGTCTCTTATAGAGGTCAGAGGTCAGTGCAGGGAGGTTATGATAACAACATCTCACACACACACACACACACGAGCCGCAGGGCTTCATATTTCATCTGAATAACGGCTGTTTGTGAAGAACAGCCTCTAAAATTCCCCTTCCAAAATAGGGCTTTAAAAACTGAAAATGTTTGAGAAGACATTGCGATCCGACGGCCAAACATCACAGCATAAGACAAACATAAGTCTTAGAGATGCTGTGGATGTTGGATGTGGAAACCGGTGATGTGTTATAAGGCTAAATATAGCGTTCGTTCACTTGTGTCATTGTCTGCTCTTTCTCTGCAAGGAAGAAATGCCAGAGTTCTTGTTTTGCTTTATAGAGAGTTTTAAAGTATTAGTGATGTAAAATGATGTATATATATATATATATAAATAAAACATTTTGTATAACTGTGTGTGTGTGTGTGTGTGTGTGTGTGTGTGTATATATATATATATATATAAAGAAACATTTTTGTATAACGGTGTGTATGTGTGTGTGTATATATATATATATATATATATGTGAACTTTTGTATGATACTATGGGACATGAATGAGACGTTTAAATGAAGCGTAATTCTACAAATTCCACCCACATGAATTATGTTAATAAAATGTTCATCCACCTAGAAAAGACAACTTGATGGATAAAAATAACAAACCTTTTTACTAAATAATTCATGCAAGTGCTTTAACAACAACAAAACATTTCTGCTTTTAAACCTTTAAGATGCCACAGACCCTGTTAAGTCATTTTATATAACCTGGATTATATTCCAGTAAGTGTCTGCAGGCATCAGTTGTAGTTGACTGTAGTTGACTGTAGTTGAGTGTAGTTGACTGTAGTTGAGTGTTGTTGACTGTAGTTGAGTGTAGTTGAGTGTTGTTGAGTGTAGTTGACTGTAGTTGACTGTAGTTGAGTGTAGTTGACTGTAGTTGAGTGTTGTTGACTGTAGTTGACTGTAGTTGACTGTAGTTGAGTGTAGTTGAGTGTTGTTGACTGTAGTTGACTGTAGTTGACTGTAGTTGACTGTAGTTGACTGTAGTTGAGTGTAGTTGAGTGTAGTTGA
>JAJAQA010000005.1:50875238-50877738 GCA_021464565.1 Rutilus rutilus
TGTCTTGGCAATAAATGAAATAATTGTAAGTTTTTCAAAATAATATTTCTATTTTATTTTATTTCAGCTTTATTTAAAAGAACAGATTTTAAAAAAAGAAATAGTTTTAGTTAATAATAACCTTGCCTGACACACACTGAGTAATCATTTAATACTCAAAATAAACTCTGAATTCTGTTATGAATCAGGATAACAATGAATCTGTCCTCTAAAATCATCTTAAACTCTATATTATACACAGAAATGCCCAGTGTCCTGAAGCAGAATCATGTTCAGGTCAAAAACAAGGAACTAACTAGAGAGCAAATTATGCTGTAAAACATAAATCCACACGGAAATATCAGTTATCATCTCATCTGTTCAGTTGTTGCCTGCAAGCATCAGTTTATGAGCATGAAATGTGATTAGTGTTTATATTTCAGGCCGAGTTGTTTTTATTTTTTGGGCTATAAATCTTTTTATAGCAACGGTGAAACGCTGGCAGTGCAACTTCCAACCTCGGGAACGTTCAGCTTCCCTCCTGCCTGTGGGAATCAAAGAGCAGATATATATATATATATATTTGAGCTCGCTGACGTTCCTCGGGTTCATCCTGTGGTCGCCCCTGGCAACACATCCCAGAATTCCCCTGCTGTCAAACCTGAAAGGAAAGGCCTTCTTTCTCCCGCGTTTTTTCCGTCTCTTAATGGATCAAAAATCCATTTGTGGAAAGATCTGTTGGACCTTTAGAGGAAAAGGGGTCAATTTGAACTCAATGAACATATAAAAGCATGTGTATTGGATTCCTTCACCACCCAGACCTCCGACTTCTGATAATACTGGCTTTATTTGAGTGAGCGAGGAGCGTTTTCCCAATGCCAGTCTTGCAAAGTTCACGGGAATCGGGAACATCTGTCCGTTCTGGAAGTAAAAAGCTTTATAAAAAGCCCTACTGTGAAGTTATTCAATCCAATCAAGATTTTTTTTTTTTTAAAGAATCATGTTTAAAAAAGGAATTCCTGGTGAAAAACTACATTACCCATAATTCCACAAAAGATTTCCACCAATCAGAGTATTGAGAGCAAATCGCACCTAATAGAGGTTTTAAATGACGTAAAACAGTATGTGAGCCGAGCAGTGTGTCCGAATACTTGTAAATGTTCGCAAAGTAAGTTTAAACCAAATGTATAAAGTATGCGATTTCAGACGCAGCAACAGTCTTGTATCTTTGTTTTCTTGTCCAATTTTCAAATACTATTTTGCTTCAAATCAAAGCTCGTTGCTGGTTGGTTCGGTTAATGACTTATATTGCGTTAACAAAGACTTGGAAAATGGAAAAAATACCAATGCCAGTGAAAAAGTGGCCCGAAATCGCTTTTTAAAGTCCCCCTGTGTTGAAAATCAAGCTTTTAATGTTGTTTATGTGTCTATGTGGTGTTTAATGTGCTTTAAGACAAACCATGTGTAAATTCATAAGTCGACACCATTGCTGAGTATTTCCTCCTTAAAACTGCAGTGAACCAAAGACAGTCTCAAAAACACGCTTTGAAATCGCTGGTGTTTCTGACGTCACAAACTACCTTGTAACCAATCAGATCAACGTGTGATCGTCAACCAGTGGATCTCTGAGCTGAGTGAGTGAGTGGAGGCGGGGCTCATTTGCATATTCATAGAACCGCGTATACTAAATGAGGCAAGGGTGTCGAGTTACATTCGAGATATTTTAAGGCATGACGTTTTTTTAAAGGAAAATACGTTTAAAAGTGCTGAATTGAACTTTTTTACTCTACTAAAGCATAAAAATATCATAATATGTTTGCAGATATTGAGGAAACATGCTGAGTTCACATACTGAAAAACACTTTTACTTTGAAATGTGTGTTACATTGGAATGTCTGTTTTTGTTTTGGTCTGTGTGACTCCGCCCACTGCCAGTTCAGCCAATAGTATTTCGACACCCTGGGATGCCAGTTGGCGGGAAACACAGCGTATTGTAGCCTTGGAAACAAGCAAACAAACTGAGTCAGAGATTGCAGTTTCTACCCAACCTAAAAAGTCTCAGTATCAATCAAAAAATCTCTATAAATCACGCTTGTCCTCAAACTGGCGACCTGCGTGAGCGTCGAGTCTGAGGAGGCGGGGAAACAATGATCTCCCATATTTTGAATTTGAACTGCAGTACCTATTTCGACCACTAGCTGTCATTCTTACAGACTGAACCTTTAAATATGTCATTTTGGTGATCAAAGATGAGCTTTAAGGGATAAAAGTATTGACTAGAGGGGGACTTTAAGGACGACAACAAGCTTCTTCCTGGGTTGGTAACATCACAAACCCTCAAATTTACATAAACCCCGCCCCCAGAAAAATATGTCCTACATACGCCCTACATTTGTTCTTGTTCGAGAGGCCGTTTCACTTGGATATACGTCACAAAACAGGGAAGAAAAGACAAGCGCAACTTCTTTAATGCCGACTTTAAAGTGTAGTTTCGGTGTTTAGCTTCTCACTCGCGCCGTCT
>JAJAQA010000005.1:50880238-50885238 GCA_021464565.1 Rutilus rutilus
TGTGTGTGATGTTTCAGCTCAAACACCCCACAGATCATTTGATGTAAATTGAGTGGAAGGAAAACGCTGTTTTCGTGCATGTATCTTTAAATGCAAATGAGATTATGCTCCGCCCCCTGGCCAGAAGAGGGCGGAGCCTGGACAGTTTGTGCCTCAGATACTCTGCAAGAAAACAAACATTTGGGATTTGACGATCATCTCTATCGCGGTCACGCTCACGTGACATACAGTTCTTCATCATCATTGAAAGTTTATTCTCTGCATGTGTTTTAAAGCCATATCAGTGTAAACTTCTGCTATATGGTTTTCTCGACGGCATCGACGACATAGCACAAAGTATGGCAAACATCAAACACTAACACACACTGCTGCATAACAAGCCGGTTTCACCAGGTTTACAAGAGTTAAACAACAGATCTAAATCCTCAAGCAATATAGAACATCAACATTCATAGCATACAACAAACAATATTATCCATGGATAAAGAAAAAGTGACCAACAAACTATCTGTACACATAATCATCCTACACAAACAACAATGAAAATACACACTGTCAACTTACACTTGATGCACGCGCACAGTCCACGTGTCAAAGCCCAATCCAAGGCTCTCGAGTAGTAAAAGTAGTAAAAAGCCTTTATTCTTTCATGGCTTAGATTTTAAAAACAGATGACAAGCAACGGCACACCTACGCGTATAAGCCTTCATCAGGGTGTGTGTGTGTGTGTGTGTGTGTGTGTGACAAAACTCTTTTAAACAGCAATCAACTAATCACACGACGATCACCTGGTCATGCGCAGGCAAACAGAAGAGAGAAAGGTCAAATATTATAAAGAAAATATATCTCACCAATAACATGACTAAACCAAGCAATATATATAAAATAAATCAATAAATAAAAACTACTAATACATTATCATAAATAAAATTGGAATATATGTATCAAAATCCACAAGTCAAAAATATCACAAATGAAATGAAGTATACAAATCAAAATCAACAAATCAGTAATGTATTCTCAATTCTAAAACTGTATATGTAAGAAAAAAAAAAATATATATATATATATATATATATAAAAAGTTTAAAAAATCTAAATCGACAAATCAACACTATCATGAATGAAATAAAGCATACACACCAGAATCAACAAATCAATAAAAAAAAAAGAAGAAGAAAAAAGTCCAAATTCAGCAATATTTATTGTCAATACTAATCCAGGAACCATAAAAGTGTATTACAGAAAAGGTAAAAAATCGAGTTCCCATTCAAATGTCTTCCTGCATGTCCATGTGCTCAAAGAGGAAGTTAGAAGACAGATGTTTAAAGGAGCAGTCAGTATCGCCCTCTACTGGCTCATTTCCTTCAGAACAGCCGCTTTAATAAGAATACATGTCTTACTTGAATGCTGCGGTTAAACATGCACAGCTCACACAGTCTGTGCTAATAGGGCGGAGTATGTGCTAATAGGGCGGAGTCTGTGCTAATAGGGCGGAGTCTGTGGTAATAGGGCGGAGTCTGTGCTAATAGGACGGAGTCTGTGCTAATAGGGCGGGGTCTGTGGTAATAGGGCGGAGTCTGTGCTAATAGGACGGAGTATGTGCTAATAGGGCGGGGTCTGTGGTAATAGGGCGGAGTCTGTGGTAATAGGGCGGAGTCTGTGCTAATAGGGCGGGGTCTGTGGTAATAGGGCGGAGTCTGTGCTAATAGGACGGAGTCTGTGCTAATAGGGCGGGGTCTGTGGTAATAGGGCGGAGTCTGTGCTAATAGGACGGAGTATGTGCTAATAGGGCGGGGTCTGTGGTAATAGGGCGGAGTCTGTGGTAATAGGGCGGAATCTGTGCTAATAGGGCGGGGTCTGTGGTAATAGGGCGGAGTCTGTGCTAATAGGACGGAGTCTGTGCTAATAGGGCGGAGTCTGTGCTAATACGTTTATAGGTTTAATAAAGTATCGGATTTGTGACCTTCCACTTTTCTCCCAATAAAACACATTACACACACACACACACACACACACACATCAGCTTCATATCATAAACCAGCTTCATGCAGCAGTGTGTGACTGTATGTGACATGCGTGAAACAGTATTAATGAAATAAACATCATTAGGGAAGCGATTAGTCTTATCATACTTGTGGCTGGAGTATGATGTCTTTATATAGAGAAGAAAAGAAAACAGAAATAGTATGCATGTGTGCCATTCAGAACTTATTCCATCTAGCTACATGACTTATGCATCTTTATGATATCAGTATATACATAAAAAAAAATTGAAAAAAAGTTTTTTTAATGTCTATCTACAGTATATACCTGATAAAATGAGCTTAGGGCCCAGGGGACAGTTCGTTTACTCTTTATAGAGCTATAACGCCATCTAGTGGCAAGAGTCATGAAATCTCATGTTATATTATTATTTCCCCACAAGAGTTCGCCAGAGACACGTCAACAGGTTTCTGCTGTAACATTTTAAACGAAAGAATGTGAAGAATGTGCTTAAATTATATTATAAAAGTTAATTATTGATAAAATCTAGTAAATTAGAGGTAAATAAAATAAAGAACAAAATATATAAAAAATTAAATGATATATCATGTAAGCTTTCTGGACAAAAAAAAAAAGTGATTAAGTATAATTTTCAGTGCTTCGGAAAGATTTGTTAGGGGAGGAGAGGACGAGGTTATGGTGGTATTAATTATGAGATAAAAATGCTGAGATTGAAATAATGAATTTTTTTTAGTGACATTATTACTATTTTGATCCCATACATATGACTTAGCATGACATAATTTCAACTTTTTTATATTATGGTTTACAAAAGCACAAACACGTGTTTTTTCTTCTTGTGTGGCGAAGGTGGACTTCTATACTTATAAGAATTTATTCAGTAAATGTTTTTCTATCATATTTTATGCCGTTTTTTTAACAATACAAAAATGTATCCACCTCAAATTTCAGTAATTTTTATGCACATCTTGGTATTTCCATCTAGCATTAAATTGTATATGAATATGTGGATGGAAACTTCCTAGCAACGCCCTAGTAACCAAACTTAGCAAATCAGCAACAGACAAACACAATTTTTTTTTTTTTGTCTTACCTAATGATGCCTTTTGGCACGATGTTGAAGATGATGTGACGGTCTGTATTAATATAATCTTTCAAACATTCTATCCTTACGCATTACCTGCATCTCTACTGGACTGACTAAAAGCGTCCAGCTCCGTCTCTAATCAAACACACCTGAAGTTCTTCATCTGAACACCCTACAGCAGAAGCCTTTGAGATACGCAATAATAAAAGCACAATATACACATGCTGTTTTAATTACAACACCTGACCCTCAGCCAACCAGAGCTATATTTACAAATTTTCTGATAAAATACATAATGGAATAACGTCCAAATTAACCAAATGCGGTTACGTAATCTCATATTATACTTCTAATGGTCTGCTGTGTCTTTCTTTAAAGTTCATTAGTAACTGGCTTGCTGATTGCTCTTTTGCATGGTGACACTTTCATTGCAATTCCTCACTCTCATTAGTGTGATGTGGCTGGCAAAAAACAATGACACCATGATCTTACAACTGCATTTTAAAATTACCATAAGTTAATAATCAGCATAACATGTAAAAGCATCTTTGTATTGAATTGACACACTAGAACAGGGTGATTTTCTCCACTTTTATTCGTCTGTATGTGAAAAGCAAGAACACACACTCTAAAAGAAAGTGTTTGGTCTCTTGGTGGTGAAGCGGGGCTTGTGCTGGCGGCGCAGGACCCTGTGGGGGAGAGGGAACTTGATCTTGGAGTCCTGTGGAAACAAGACACAATATAGTCAAGCATTCATTCATTTTAGAGCCATTTTAAATCCAAACTCATTTAATTAATATTCTAATTTGAGTGTTCATCAGGAGACTTGTCGCATTTGAACCACGAATACACAAAATATGAATGGATTTGAGGAGTTTTGTGGTTGAAATAAAAATAAAATCCTTCTCTCGCGGCTCAATTTGCCCCCCTTAGGAATGAATGCGAGGAATGCTTCAGTACACACAGAAAAACCTAAAAATGCTCAAAATGATTTATGTCTACATGTGTATCTGAACACATACTGAAGAGAAACTGGCTTTAGGACCCAGCGGAACAGCTCATATAGAGCTTTAAGGCCATCTTGAGTCATGAAATATCATATATATTTGTTCCACTAGAGGTCTGCAAAGTCTCCCAGTGTAAGATATTTTGAGCTGAATTAGTTATTTTGAGTTTAAGTTTAAAGAATGTGAGGAATGTGCTGTAAATTATGATTTGTTGATCAAATCTAGTAATTTAAAGGTAAATAAAAAATATAGCATTAAAATGAAAATAAACTAAGCTTATAAAGTATAAATTAGGGCGTCGGGTCATTTTGACCCGCGAGGGAAAGATGTAATAAAGTGCGAGGGAAGGATGAGGGACGTGTGCTAAAGCTGGCTAAAGCTAATTCTGCGGTCAGGAGACTCACGTGGAACTGCTTGATGGCGGGTCTGCGGCATTTGTTGGCGGCGATGACCTGCACCTTCATGATCTGGATGGAGTGAGCGCGGGCACGATGCCTGGCTCCCATGTCACGATCTGAAGCACAAACACACATCAGTACAGGGAACACACACACACACACAGGAGAAATAATCACATGTCGCACCTTGAATTCACTTTCAGTGGCACTTTTTACAGCCTAAGAAAGGCGACAAGGTTCGGTTTTTCTTTGCGCACACATAGCAAGGGCATTAACACTGGGGGGAAATGACCTTTGGGTTTGCGTGCGGGTCGAACACGAGTGTTCTCTAGGAAACTCACAGCACTGAGTGACGGCTCCAGATGTGGACAGGTCTCGGTACTCGCGGTACATGTTGTGTGTCCCGCTGCGAGAGTCGTAACGCAGCCAGATGCCGAAGTTCTTCACCTTCAGAGGAGACTTCTCATAGACCTGTGCACGAACAGAAGACGGTTACACATT
>JAJAQA010000005.1:50890238-50905238 GCA_021464565.1 Rutilus rutilus
ATCTGTGTGTCAGGAGAACATCTGTGTGTCAGGAGAACATCTGTGTGTCAGGAGAACACCTGTGTGTCAGCAGAACATCTGTGTGTCAGGAGAACATCTGTGTGTCAGGAGAACATCTGTGTGTCAGGAGAACATCTGTGTGTCAGGAGAACACCTGTGTGTCAGCAGAACATCTGTGTGTCAGCAGAACATCTGTGTGTCAGGAGAACATGTGTGTGTCAGGAGAACATCTGTGTGTCAGGAGAACATCTGTGTGTCAGGAGAACACCTGTGTGTCAGCAGAACATCTGTGTGTCAGCAGAACATCTGTGTGTCAGCAGAACATCTGTGTGTCAGGAGAACATATGTGTGTCAGCAGAACATCTGTGTGTCAGCAGAACATCTGTGTGTCAGGAGAACACCTGTGTGTCAGCAGAACATCTGTGTGTCAGGAGAACATCTGTGTGTCAGCAGAACATCTGTGTGTCAGGAGAACATCTGTGTGTCAGGAGAACATCTGTGTGTCAGCAGAACATCTGTGTGTCAGCAGAACATCTGTGTGTCAGCAGAACATCTGTGTGTCAGGAGAACATATGTGTGTCAGCAGAACATCTGTGTGTCAGCAGAACATCTGTGTGTCAGGAGAACATCTGTGTGTCAGGAGAACACCTGTGTGTCAGCAGAACATCTGTGTGTCAGCAGAACATCTGTGTGTCAGGAGAACACCTGTGTGTCAGCAGAACATCTGTGTGTCAGGAGAACATCTGTGTGTCAGCAGAACACCTGTGTGTCAGCAGAACATCTGTGTGTCAGGAGAACATCTGTGTGTCAGGAGAACATCTGTGTGTCAGCAGAACATCTGTGTGTCAGCAGAACATCTGTGTGTCAGGAGAACATATGTGTGTCAGCAGAACATCTGTGTGTCAGCAGAACATCTGTGTGTCAGGAGAACATCTGTGTGTCAGGAGAACACCTGTGTGTCAGCAGAACATCTGTGTGTCAGCAGAACATATGTGTGTCAGGAGAACATCTGTGTGTCAGGAGAACACCTGTGTGTCAGCAGAACATCTGTGTGTCAGCAGAACATCTGTGTGTCAGCAGAACATCTGTGTGTCAGGAGAACATCTGTGTGTCAGGAGAACACCTGTGTGTCAGCAGAACATATGTGTGTCAGGAGAACATCTGTGTGTCAGGAGAACACCTGTGTGTCAGCAGAACATCTGTGTCAGGAGAACATCTGTGTGTCAGCAGAACATCTGTGTGTCAGGAGAACATCTGTGTGTCAGCAGAACATCTGTGTGTCAGCAGAACATCTGTGTGTCAGCAGAACATCTGTGTGTCAGGAGAACATCTGTGTGTCAGCAGAACATCTGTGTGTCAGGAGAACATCTGTGTGTCAGCAGAACATCTGTGTGTCAGCAGAACATCTGTGTGTCAGCAGAACATCTGTGTGTCAGGAGAACATCTGTGTGTCAGCAGAACATCTGTGTGTCAGCAGAACATCTGTGTGTCAGCAGAACATCTGTGTGTCAGCAGAACATCTGTGTGTCAGGAGAACATCTGTGTGTCAGCAGAACATCTGTGTGTCAGGAGAACACCTGTGTGTCAGCAGAACATCTGTGTGTCAGCAGAACATCTGTGTGTCAGCAGAACATCTGTGTGTCAGGAGAACATCTGTGTGTCAGGAGAACATCTGGAGAACCTCACTGATCCTCTTCTCTTCTCTCCTCAGTCACATGCATCATCATGCAGAAGAACGGCGCTGGTCTTCAGTCGGCCTCCTCCTGCTTCTGGGACAGCACTACTGACGGTACGACTCCAGCATAATATATATATATATATATATATATATATATATATATATATGTGACATAATATACACCTGTTTTTATTTAAACATTATTTTTTTGGACTGTTCTAAAGCATAATCATTGTCATAATCATTCTGATTCTGATTCTGATAAAAATACCATGTTTGCAGATATTTAAGAAATACCAAATAACCCTACTTTAAAGTTTTAGAGGTATAATGTTAAAGTCTCCCTGCAGTCCATCATTATATCCCCTAAGACTCATCTTTGATCACCAAAATTACATATTTAAGCATTTTTTCCCTTTAAAATATCTTTAATGTAACTCGACACCCTTGCCTCATTTAGTATGTACGGTTCTATGAATATGCAAATGAGCCCCGCCTCCACTCACTCACTCAGCTCAGAGATCCACTGGTTGACGATCACACGTTGATCTGATTGGTTACAAGGTAGTTTGTGACGTCAGAAACACCAGCGATTTCAAAGCGTGTGTTTGAGACTGTCTTTGGTTCACTGCAGTTTTAAGGAGGAAATACTCAGCAATGGTGTCGACTTATGAACTTACACATGGTTTGTCTTAAAGCAGATTAATAACACCACATAGACACATAAACAACATTAAAAGCTGGATTTTCACCACAGGGCGACTTTAACATTTTACAGAAGTTTTATTTGACAAAAAACAGCCAAATATTGTCATTACAAAAAATGAATGTTTAGTTTTTTTTGCACTGCACTATTATAGCGTATTACTGACTCTTATTTAGTAGTTAACTATCAAACGTTTTGCAATTGTGTTTAAAGCAGAGTAATATTGAATGGCAATGCTCGATACGGTTCCTATGTAATGCTGAACTGCTCTTCTTCAGGCAGCTGCACCGTCAGATGGGAAAATAAGTACTTGTTCTGCATCGTCAGTGTGTTCGGACTCGCCCTGTAAACACCATCGCATCACCTGACGTGTTCAGCTTGCATTAGATGAAGTCAAAATAAGTACAATAAAAGCACACAAGTTCACGTCTTAAAAATCTCTGCAGGTTTTATTCTCTCAGACAGTTTCCACAAACTTCTCTGGCTTGAGCGTCTGGACTGAGGAGTGATCTTGTGCACACACTGAAGGCACAGACTGGACCTGCTGACCCGGACCGTGTTACACTAATGAATCAGTGCATCAAACGTCAACCACCTTTTTAAACTCAAGTAAATGTTTATCTGTGAAGCGAAACATTTCTGCACCGTTACAGGCGGATCCTCCATCCAAACATCATTACAGCTCCAATCCAATGAACAAACACTTACACAGGTCTGACGGATAAACAACTGAGGAAACCGAATGATTTCATTAAGTGATTGACACCCACAACATAATAAATACAGGCACAAAGAAAAAGGAATGTGAGAAAAGAAGGCTTGTGGAATGTAAAACGAAAAGGAAAGAACACAAGGCTTGATTTCTTTATCAAAAAAAAGAAAAAAAGATATTCACATGAGCACATGAGATCTGGATATTGGCTCAAACGAGCCAGAAAACATCAGAAAACGTCACATGACACGCACAGGTCACTTCACTCCAAAATGCAAAAAAATAAAAATATGCATTGGGTAGAAATTGTTTGGACCTTAATCATTTTTATAGTTGCATTATTTTCATGAGTTAAACATGTAAGTGCACTGCAAGAAATCAGCAGGAACTAAATATTACTTGTAAAATTAAACATTAGGGGTTGCAAGCGCACATCAAGGCATTTGTGTAAAAAAAAAACGGAACTTTTTTTTTTGTTGCTTTTTTTCCCCCGTCAAGAAAAAATACATTCATTCTTTCTTTTTCTCTTTTTAGTTTATAAGTGAAATATAATCTGGCCATTTTTTCACGTAAGTCACCCTGAATAGTGGTTCAACAGTATTGAGATCAGATGTATAATTGATATTTGCACGCTGCCTTTCACTGACACTCACTGAGGCTAAAGACAGACGGGTCTCATCATCATCATCATCATCATCATCATCATCATCATCAGGGCGGCTGGAGCTGCTTCTTCCACTGGAGTTACATTCAAAAACATCACTTTACCTCTAAAAATATATAGGCCTGTATATGTACACAGTATATAATGAGACTGGCGTCAATTCAACAACAAGTCTATATACAACCCTCAGACACACAGAGCGATCCGGAGTCACACCAGATTCAGACACACAGGAGCGATCCGGAGTCACACCAGATTCAGTCGGTTTCGCTCTCGTCCTGGTATTTGGCGGTGGCTTTGATGGCGCGGCCATTTTGAAGAGGCATTTCTTCATAATCGCTCCTACACACACACACACACACACACACACACACACAAAGTCTCACAATAAGAAGAGCTTGATCTGAAAGGATCGTTTTAAACCGGTTTACAGTCAAACCAAACATTATTCAGACACCAGATATCATTTTTACTAGTTCACTATAGTTCATTATGTAAGTGAGGAGAGCATAATAAAGTAAACTGTGACATATTACACACAAACATTCTTCATACCAGTAACATTTATACAAATTTGGGACCAAAACTGATTCAGACACTTTGAGCTGATCATGTTTTGCTGAAGTGTGTTTTCTTTAATTGCTAATGCTCTTTTTACACACAGACTGAACACAATGAAGCATTGCTTGGTGATTGGTTGAGCTAAACTGGTATTATCTAATTTAACAGCTGACAGATATTCAACATAATTCATGTGTGAGACAGTCTAACAGAAGGACGGACAAAACCAGTCAAATATCAACTGAGTTCTGCTCATATTTTATTACCATTCTCTAAACTATAGCGAATAAACTGTGATGATGTGAGAAATGTTGAAGGCGTCTGAATACATTTTGGTTTGACTGTGGATCTGACGCAGGGAACGTACCCGTAAATGACTTCGTCGTCCGAGTCATTGAGCATGGAGAAAGCAGGATTGTCTTTCAGTTGGGAATCTGGGAAAGGGAAAACATTTCCATGACAAAGGAGTCAGTGATGAAGGAGTCAGTGTGAAATAACACTCGATGTTGAAGTGCAGATCAGCTCACCGTAAAGAGCGTTTTTGGAGGGCGAGTAGACGAACGCTAACGTGTAGAGATAGAAGTTCAGGAGGCCGTAGAAGGACAGAAACTCGGCCGGTGGAGAAAAACATTCAGGAAAACTTCAGATGAGTTGCTTTTTTACTAATACTTACATCATTTTATAGTCATTTCTAAAGTGCCTCATTTTACTCTTTCAAACAGTCCCTGAAATCGAGCGGTTTGTGAATGTAAAAGCTCTGCAAAGTTTCAAAGATCAGATAAAGTCTCCTAAAAGAAAGAAGCGATTCTGATCTGCTGAAACGAGTCAGTGATTCCAGTCTCACATGTAACTAATTTGCATAATGCCCGCCTCTGGTCCTGATTGGCTGAGCAGCGTCTCTTAGCCCCGCCCTCAAACACTGTAGTGTATCTGAGACTGGAAGAGTTTGGCTCGTGTTGTTCATGTGGAGAAGACGCTGTATTCTGAGATTGATACGGTAAAACCCACGCCATCGTCACTGTTCGTATCACTGAGATCAAGAGCTGAGATTCAGATATGATAATGAGCGTTTGCTTTCTGACCAATCACAGCAGGGCAGCTCTCAGAGAGGCGGAGCTTAGAGACTGAAGCGTTTCAGAGACGGAGAGAAAATGAGGTGATGCTGCAATAGAGATTATTAGTAAATTTAAGTGTTTTTTGATCTTGAGTCTGTTGTAAGAGACTCCTAAACTAAAATTAGCACTTTACAATCGCATAATAGGGCACTTTAAACATCACTAAAGAGGGGATGATCTCACACGATCCTGCAATGAAAGGATATAATTCTGGTAGTGGGTGGAAAGTTCGGCAACAAAGTTGTCTTGCAAGGCCTTGGATCCGAATCTCAGGTACAGTATAACCACACTGAAGAAAGAGGAACAGGGAATTACAACACATGACCATCTCAATGTCATTTACATCTCCTGCATATGCATAAATGATCACATGACTAGATTTGCCCAGAATATAGCATGTACATTAAATTGACACAAACACACAACTCTGCGATGCTGTTTGCGAATGTTCGTTGGAACGATGGTTTCAGGAAACACCGACTCTGATGATACGCCGAACTATGATAACGACAGAACTTGCGAATATGGGGAAATAATCAACATTCAAGCAGGAAAACCTGTTCTAGCCGAGCCTAGACTTTGCAGGATAAGTCGTCTTTAAATAGCAGGATGAGTGTGTATTACCTGATCACCAGCACCACCAGCGTCAGCGCTGTCAGGAACTTCAGCCGCAGATCTGAGCACATGGGACAAGAACCCGGCATGTTAATGCTTGATGAGCCGTGCTGTGTGGAACTCATTACAAGTAACTTGAGTTATGTAATCAGATTACTTTTTCAAGTAACTAGTAAAGTAACGCATTACTTTTTCAATTTACAACAAAATATCTAAGTTACTTTTTCACATTTATTGACTGACAGCTCTCCTGTCCTCATGTTGAGAGAACATTTTTGTGTGTGTGTGAGAGAGTGAGTGAGTGAGAGAGAGTGTGTGTGTGTACTGTGTGTGTGTGAGAGAGAGAGAGAAAGAGAGAGTGTGTGTGTGTACTGTGTGTGTGTGAGAGTGAGTGAGTGAGTGAGTGAGAGAGAGAGAGAGAGAGAGAGAGAGAGAGAGAAAGAGAGAGTGTGTGTACTGTGTGTGTGTGAGAGTGAGTGAGTGAGTGAGAGAGAGAGAGAGAGAGAAAGAGTGTGTGTGTGTACTGTGTGTGTGTGAGAGTGAGTGAGTGAGTGAGTGAGTGAGTGAGAGAGAGAGAGAGATCATGCTTTTACTCGTCTCACTCGCACGAAAACATTCAGTATTCCTCAAAATGAATAAAAACAGTAAAATGCAATCTCAGAATTTTACACAACTTTTATAATGAACTATATTAAATGACACAAATATACTTTATGTATTTAATCTCACTTTATTAACTGACCTTCAATGATCTAATTCAACCGTACTAATAAGTTTATACTAATAATTTAGAAATGAGTGTTGAACTCCTCCTGTCTCCTGTTGTTCTTTAATCCAGAATAACAGAAGCTGAAAGGGTTAAATCTGCATTTCCTTCATCCTGAGGATTATTCATCTCACTGTCGCTGTGAAACTGCCTTTACATTTACCAAAAATACAACTTTTTTTGTTGTTATTAAAAAGAAACAAACAACCCGAGCCCAGGGGAGAAAGAGTAACACAAAAGTTACGTAACGCATTACATTTCATAAGAAGTAACTAAGTAACTCAATATTGTAATGCATTACTTTTAAAAGCAACACGGCTCAGGTGTTCCTCGTGTCAGGAGTGTGTGTTACCTGTGTACGGCATGTTCTTCAGCTCAGAGCAGGCGCGCACCACCAGAAACACCAGGTACAGGACATACACACACACCACCAGCAGGAAGAAGATCTTCATGCCCTGCAGCAAACACACACGCAAATCACATTTCTCCGTCACACTTTACAATGAGGTTCACTGTTCATTCTTAGTTCATGTTGACTAATGTATTTGTTAACATTAGTTAATGCACTGTGAACTAACATGAACAAACAATGAACAGCTGGATTTATTATTAGCTAACTTTAACAAAGATTAATAAATACTGTAACAAATGTGTTGCTCATGGTTAGATCATGTTAGTTAATACATATAGAGTAACATGTTACCCATTTCTCTTTAAAGTCAGCATGAAATCAAAATTGACAATTCTTATTGTTTTATGGAATATCGCAGTGTTTATTCTAAATGATTTATCGGTGCACATCATTATTGTGTTAATAATCTCGAATCAGAATAAGTTCCTCTTGCAGCATCTCTTCTCTGATGATGTGGGCGGGGCTATAACCTGTCACTCACATGAGATCAGCCAATAGCAAACCACAACCATCCAATCAATTTCACACGGACAAAATCAAGCCCCGCCCACATTTGAGGAGAACAGATCTGCGCAACTTCCCTTTCATGCTGACTTTAATAACATAAGTCGTGTTTATCACGTTGTCACGATATTAATTGCATTAATAAACACACATTTGTATTTGTGTGAATGAGAGAGAAATGTTTATTTCTACATTAGTTCAGGCTTGGTGTTCATAATGCGTGTCGTTTATAACGAATGCCACTATATTTTTCATTTCTGTTCTTAGATCTGTTAAACGCAAAATGATTTTTTGTGGAGTGACAGGAACTAAAATACATTTTTATAGTGTTTATAATGTTAACATTTCGGTTTATTTAGCAGTATTTCACATCAGTTCTAAATGTAATAATAAAACGTGACTTTTTTTTTTTCTCTCAACAATGCAATTTGACTAATGTGATGAAATTAAGTATTAACTTATTGAAGTATTGAGGTGTTGGACCGACAGAAACTCACCTGGAAGTTCTGGATGTCCACTTTGTACTGATACGTGGGATCCTGAAGCTCATTCACCCTAATAACAACAACAAAAATGATGATAATCCCATGATGCATTAGCAGTTACACTAACCAGAGCCGCGTGTTTCTTACGTTTGCCAGATTCCCAGCGTGACGGCCGATAACCACAACAGCCCCACGATGATCAGCTTGGGCAGGTAAAACGTCAGGAACTTCCTCTCGCCCTGAAGATGAAACATCAGAACACATTTAGATGTTGTGTGAAGGAATTCAGAATTTGTGCTCCTCAAAATCAACATGAAACCACATTCTCAGAGCCGGAATGACTGTGGGGAGAGTCATGACATTATGATTGAAGACTTCAGATGCCAAACATGATTTATTGTTGCTCATGAATATCTGTGAGTGTGAGGAACGCACCTGCACTCGGATGCCGTGATACACACACAGCCAGAACAGCAGGAGCGCACACAGAAACACAGCCTGGAAGAAGGCGTCCAGCGTTCCCGGAAACCAGCTGTTCACCAGGAACGACAGCGGGAAGAAGGGATCTGCAGCATGGAGGAATACAACATCAGTCAATGAGACGTGTGTGTATGTGTGTGTGTGTGAATGCTTGTGTATGTGTGAGTGCGAGTGTGAGTGAGTGCGTCCAGAAATCATTCTAATATGATGATTTGATGCTCAACATTTATGATTATTATCAGTGTTGAAACTGTGACATTTTATTTCTCAGGATTCTTTGATGAACAGAAAGTTCAAAAGAACAGCATTTATTTGAGTCTTTTGTTACATTATAAATGTCTTGATGAAAAAGAAACACTTCACAGACTCCAAACGTCTAAGCATCAGTGTGTCTCACCGTTGTAGAGCAGCAGCAGAGGAAGGAGGATCGACATCCACTTCTGCTCGATGCCCCAGTCCCGCATGGAGAACTTCCTCAGCGAGTGAGCAAACATACACTACACACAACAAGAAAGACCTCAGACACACACACACACACACGGCGCACTCGTGCTACGATCAGTGCAACACGCAATATGGAGGAATAAGCCCCGCCTTCTAAACACAACAGCCAATCGCTGATTAGTAAAGTCATCGCATCACTGCAGCTGTTTAGAATCAACATTAATGAGACATTTCAAATATTGGTGATTTCAAATATTAAATTTAATGGTAGTAGGGATGCACCGATAGGAAAACTCTGGCCGATACCGATAATTCTTTATATTTGAAAGCCGATAACCGATATATTGGCCCGATAAATCTAAATCCAAATTTTTATATGATTTTTGAGAGCCTGATTATAAAAACAAAAGTCTCACTATTAAAATCCACATCCCAAACACACAATTATAAAGATGTTCTCGTTATAATTTTATGTAGCCGATATGACAGACTTGCGCTGAACCGTATTTTCCTTTTTTGAGTGATTCCAATCATATTTCAATTCAAATCCATCATGCTGAACAGTGCGCATCTGAAGCGTCTCAGCTGAAGGAAATAAAACATTATTTATCGGCTTCAATACATCAGCCAAATATTCTTATCGGGCCGATAACGATAACATTGAAAACTAGATAAAAAAAGTTTGTTGGCAAACTTTAAGTTGGCTTGAAAAAGCCTAGCCAGAACGTTTGAAGGGAATACAGTCCATCAGAAAGATAGATAGGTTAGAAAGAAAGAAAGATTAGTTAGAAAGATAGATAGAAAGAAAGATTAGTTAGAAAGAAAGAAAGATTAGTTAGAAAGAAAGATAGATAGATTAGTTAGAAAGAGATAGAGATAGAACATTCTGCAATGAAAGTCGATTGGATTTTCCCAAGTTTTAGTCGTCATTTTTAGGAAAACCGTAAGTTGGATCAGTTAGAAAAGATATAGCAGCTCGAGTCAGAACGGTCTGAAGGTCTGAGCCGAGTTTGGAGTATGTAGAGTTAAAGCTCTAGGAGGAGTTAGAGCCAGAAAATGTAGGGTCAGAAGAATAATAATAAGTTTAAATACAATATCAGTAAGTTGGCTTTCTCAAGACAACTTAATGAACATATATCATGTATCCCTAGTGAACAGCTTTGGAGAATTTGATGTTTGACTGAAACAGCTGGCGAGTCACATGACTTAATCAAACGATCATAAGCGTGTGATTTGCAGAGGTTTTGGAGCTGTAACTCACAGTCACTATGAAGGTCATCACAACAAACACGAACCGGAACCAAATCTCCACCTGAGAGAACGTGGTATTGTACATCTTAAACTGGTAAAGAACAAGAGAAACGGGCGTCAGAACTATTGAAAACATTTCAACTTAAAAAAAAGTGCATGCATGCGTTTACATCTGTAGCTAAACACTTCATATAATGCATGATGACCAATAACACCAATGAAACGATTAATAATAGTCTAAGAGTTTGAGAGGATTGTGGGACTTTTCTGAAGGTCTTCTTCTAGGTTTTTGGTCTCGCAAGTTTCATTACCGGATTCATTTTTTTTAAAGAATCTCTTGAATGATTCAGTGACTTGCTCGTATCACTTGTTTCACTACTGGATGAATCAGCGTTTTAAAACAAATCTCATGAATGAATAATTCAATTAATCACTCGTAAATTCTTCACTTGTTTCATTACTGGATGAATCTGTGTTTTTGAACGAATCTCTTGAATGATTCAATGACTCACTTGCAAAGATTTCACTTGTTTCATTACTGGATGAATCTGAGATTTTGAACGAATCTCTTGAATGATTCAATGACTCGCTTGCAAAGATTTCACTTGTTTCATTTACTAGATGAATCTGAAATTTTGAACGAATCTCTTGAATGATTCAATGACTGACTCGTAAATATTTCACTTGTTTAATATTACTAGTTGAATTGTGTTTTTGAACGAATCTCTTGAATGATTCAATGACCCACTTGTAAATATTTCACTTGTTTAATATTACTAGTTGAATTGTGTTTTTGAACGAATCTCTTGAATGATTCAATGACTCACTTGCAAAGATTTCATTTGTTTCATTTACTAAATCTTTTTTTTTTTTTTTTACGAATCTCTTGAATGATTCAATGACTCACTCATCAATATTTCACTTGTTTCACTACTGGATGAATCAACGTTTTTGAACAAATCTCATGAATAAATGATTGAATGGGTGTAAATACCCTTTCGTTTTGTCTGTGAAACACGATTAATGATGTGAACTTACTACAAAAGTGACATTTTTGATATTGTCCTTCAGGTCCTGCTGGAGGTTCCTGAAGCTGACGTTGATCTTGTACTGAGTGTAGTTCAGGTAACCCAGATGCAACACGATAATCTCATCACATGCCTGCTGATGCTGAAAGACCATCACACACACACACACACACACACACAGACTCATGAAGATCGGAATGAACCCATGAAGATCACACACACACGCGAGGATCAGGACTCACCGCGGCGCACCGAAGGCTTCTGTTTTTGTTGTGCACGTTGTCGCTGATGCGCATCACACTGGCGTCCTCCATCACGCCCTGCAGCTCCACATTCATCCCGAACTCCCTCCAACTCAAATCTACATCTGAACACATTTCATTAGAGCTGCACGACTCTGGACCAACAGAGAATCAGGATTTTACTTTAAAGATCGCGATTCTGAATACACACCTAAACAATAACATGTCATTTACTAGACGTTCTGACAAAAAGTTAACTGAGGCCGTCTATTTAAATCAGTCTATAAAAAAAATCAGGTTGAATGAATGATTCAATGACTAACTCTTAGACACTTCACATGTTTTATTGTGGATGAATCGACGTTTTTGAACAAACTCTTGAATGAATGATTCAATGACTCACTCATAAAGACTTCACTTGTTTCATTACTGGATGAATCAACGTTTTTCAATGAATCTCTTGAATGAATGATTCAATGATTCACTCGTAAAGACTTCACTTGTTTCATTACTGGATGAATTAACGTTTTTCAATGAATCTCTTGAATTAATGATTCAATGATTAACTCGTAAAGACTTCACTTGTTTCATTACTGGATGAATCAGCGTTTTTCAATGAATCTCAATGAATCTCTGGAATTAATGATTCAATGACTCACTCATAAAGACTTCACTTGTTTCATTACTGGATGAATCAGCGTTTTTCAATGAATCTCTTGAATTAATGATTCAATGACTCACTCGTAAAGACTTCACTTGTTTCATTACTGGATGAATCAGCGTTTTTCAATGAATCTCTTGAATTAATGATTCAATGATTCACTCGTAAAGACTTCACTTGTTTCATTACTGGATGAATTAACGTTTTGCAATGAATCTTTTGAATGAATGATTCAATGACTCACTCATATAGACTTCACTTGTTTCATTACTGGATGAATCAGTGTTTTTCAATGAATCTCTTGAATTAATGATTCAATGACTCACTCGTAAAGACTTCACTTGTTTCATTACTGGATGAATCAGCGTTTTTCAATGAATCTCTTGAATTAATGATTCAATGACTCACTCGTAAAGACTTCACTTGTTTCATTACTGGATGAATCAACGTTTTGCAATGAATCTTTTGAATGAATGATTCAATGACTCACTCATATAGACTTCACTTGTTTCATTACTGGATGAATCAGTGTTTTTCAATGAATCTCTTGAATGAATGATTCAATGACTCACTCGTAAAGACTTCACTTGTTTCATTACTGGATGAATCAGCGTTTTTCAATGAATCTCAATGAATCTCTGGAATTAATGATTCAATGACTCACTCATAAAGACTTCACTTGTTTCATTACTGGATGAATCAGCGTTTTTCAATGAATCTCTTGAATTAATGATTCAATGACTCATCGTAAAGACTTCACTTGTTTCATTACTGAATGAATCAACGTTTTGCAATGAATCTTTTGAATGAATGATTCAATGACTCACTCATATAGACTTCACTTGTTTCATTACTGGATGAATCAGTGTTTTTCAATGAATCTCTTGAATGAATGATTCAATGACTCACTCGTAAAGACTTCACTTGTTTCATTACTGGATGAATCAGTGTTTTTGAACGAATGTCATGAATGAATGATTCAGTGACACACATTTAACAGTCACTTGTCTCAACCTACTGGTGTAACGATGTAATCGATACAATCTTTATCTGAAGCGTCACGTTACTTTCAAAAGTGATTTACTCTATTTTGATCACTACCTTAGACATCAGTGTATATATCTGAACTATAATCTCTAAACTTGTAAACTATAAACTTAAAGTCAAATTTATTTATATAACCCTTTTTATAATATACAATATGTGACCCTGAAACACAAAATCAGTCTCGAGTCACACGGGTATACTATTTGTGGCAATAGCCAACAATACATTGTTCGGGTCAAAATTATCGATTTTTCTTTTATGCCAAAAATCATTAGGATATTAAGTAAAGATCATGATCCATGAAGATATTTTGTAAATTTCCTACCGTAAATATATAAAACATGTATTTCTGTGAGTGAATGCAGCACAATCGCCAACATAAATGAACAACTTTAAAGGAGATTTTTTCAATGTTTAGATTTTTTTGCCTCAAATTCCAGATGTTCAATAGTTGTATCTCAACCAAATATTGTCCTATCCTAACAAACCACACATCAATGGAGAGCTTATTTATTCATCTTTCAGATGATGTATAAATCTCAATCTAAAAATTGTGACCCATGTGACTGGTTTTGTGGTCCAGGGTCACATATTCTGAATAAAGATATGTTTGAAGGTGTTTTCTCACTGTTGTTGTTCAGCTGGATGATGCACGTGAGCCAGAGCTGCTGGTTGTAGTTGGTCAGAGGTTGAGATCTGAGGTCGAACGGCCCGGTCTGAGAAAACATGGACACGGACACATCAGCACTTACACTTACGCTCAAACATCTGGAGTGACTGAGTTTTTAAAAGAGTCAAGGCTGCATTTATTTCATCATAAATACAGTAAAAACAGTGAAATATTATTATAATGTAAATCATTTGTTCTCTATGTGAATATATAGTGAAGTGTAATTTATTCCTGTGATCAAAGCTGAATGTTCAGCATCATTACTCCAGTCTTCAGTGTCACATGATCCTTCACAAATCATTCTAATATGAGGATTTTCTGACATTAATAATGTTACAAAAGATTATATTTCAAATAAACGCTGTTCTTTTGGGCTTTCTATTCATCAAAGAATTCTGACAAATAAAATGCACCACAGTTTCACACTGATAATAATCATAAATGTTTCTCGAGCATCAAATCATCATATTAGAATGATTTCTGAAGGATCATATTAATGGAATAAATTACACTTTACTATATATATATATATATATATATACAGTGAGGAAAATAAGTATTTGAACACCCTGCTATTTTGCAAGTTCTCCCACTTAGAAATCATGGAGGGGTCTGAAATTGTCATCGTAGGTGCATGTCCACTGTGAGAGACATAATCTAAAAAAAAAAATCCAGAAATCACAATGTATGATTTTAAAACTATTTATTTGTATGATACAGCTGCAAATAAGTATTTGAACACCTGAGAAAATCAATGTTAATATTTTGTACAGTAGCCTTTGTTTGCAATTACAGAGGTCAAACGTTTCCTGTAGTTTTTCACCAGGTTTGCACACACTGCAGGAGGGATTTTGGCCCACTCCTCCACACAGATCTTCTCTAGATCAGTCAGGTTTCTGGGCTGTCGCTGAGAAACACGGAGTTTGAGCTCCCTCCAAAGATTCTCTATTGTGTTTAGG
>JAJAQA010000005.1:50910238-50967738 GCA_021464565.1 Rutilus rutilus
CAGGTCCTCCTTCAGCTCGTTGCAGGCTTCTTGTATTCTCTTGCAGAAATGCTTCATCTCGCTGATCAGAGGGTTCTCAGGGTTGCAGAAGTCGCTGTCCGGCCGATCCATGTCTTCTCACTGAAAATGGCGTTTGATGGTGTTTTGCAGCGGCTCTATTGAGAGTAAATGCAGGCGAAGCGCTTTAATTGTGCAGTTTGGAGGATCCGCGCGAGATGAGCCTGTGCGCATGCGCGGTCAGGACCTCGGACAGGGCCCAGTCCACTAGATAGGGCTCACCCTAAAGACTAAATATAGTCACTTTTCAGTCATATATATATTATTGTGTTACATATATACATATATATTGTGTTATGAAGTGGCTTAACTTTATATTTTAACATTTTCTTTAAATGGTGTATTGGTTTTAGTCTGAATTATACAAAAATGACTTTCATATTTTAGAAAACCATTTAACATGCAAATGTTGTGTGAGTGTGTGTGAAAGAGTGTGTGAGTGAAAGTGTGTCTGTGTGTGTGTGAGTGAGTGAGTGAGTGTGTGTGTGAAAGTGTGTGTGTGTGTGTGTGTGTGTGTGTGTGTGTGTGAAAGAGTGTGTGAGTGAAAGTGTGTCTGTGTGTGTGTGTGTGAGTGTGTGTGTGAAAGTGTGTGTGAGTGAGTGTGAGTGTGTAAAAGAGAAAGTGAGTGAGTGTGTGTGTGTGTGTGAGAAAGTGTGTGAGTGAAAGTGTGTCTGTGTGTGTGAGTGAGTGTGTGAAAGTGTGTGTGAGTGTGTGAAAGAGAAAGTGAGTGTGTGTGTGTGTGTGTGTGTGTGTGTCTGTGTGTGTGTGTGTGAAAGAGAAAGTGAGTGTATAAAGGTGAGTGAGTGAGTGTGTGTGAGAGTGTGTGTGCAGTGAAAGTGTGTGAGTGAGAGTGTGTGTGCAGTGAGTGTGTGTGTGTGTGTGTGAAAGAGTGTGTGTGTAAAGGTGAGTATGTGTGTGTGTGTGTGTGAGTGAGTGTGTATAATATATATGTGTTGTCAAATCAATTAATCTCATCTAACATACGTTTGTTTATATAATGTGTATATATACACACACACATACACACACACACACACACACACACACACACACGCATAAAAATAGATATTAAGAGATGGAGAAACCTCATATATAAAGGCATAGTTCTATAAATTTGAGTAAAAATATTCTTGAATATGGCGGCTGGAGTTTATACCGTTTTGCTTATTTTTATTTAAATAATTGCATCGTTTTAGTCTAAATTATACCAAAAAAGTATCGACTGCAAAATGCAGATAATGATCAAACAAACAAAGAAGTGGAAAAACAAAGCAAACGAAAGTGAGAAATGCTGGCAATAAAACTGAAATAAGCTCTAAAATTATTAATTGGAAATAAATAAAAACTATAACTAACTAAAAGTAAAACATAAATGAAAATACCCCCCCCCCCCCCTCCTCAAATTAACATAACTAAGAAAATAAAAGCTATTTCCCTCATATTAAAATCATGTTTCAGCATTATGCAAATCATGCAGAACTCTATTGAAATTGTGTGTGTGAATGTTCATGAACTCAGTGATACTTCAACCTGTACACTTTATTGGGCTACACACCGACAAGAGGACACAACTCAGCTTTTGAGGAACAACAAACTGTTCATTACAGTACAATGCAAACCCTAGTGCATATAGGCTTCAGTTAGTCTCGCCTAACCCCGAACCCAGAGTCTGATTACAAAAGAAGAGTCAGAAAAGAGGGGAAGTAGCAAAGCAAGGGATTCCCCTGAATATACAGTATATATAGAGCAAATAAACAGATAAAGACACTTCCGAAAACATCTGAAACGAGTCCACACGAGACTGTTCACCTCAAAACCACACGGCATCATGGGTGCGTTTCATTTATTTCAGACAGAATGGACACACACACTTCAGCAAACGCGAATGTGATGCAATTATAACGAACTGTGACGTGCGTCTTCAATCCCAAAGCCAATCCATGCTCACCAATACAAGTCATTCTCCATGGTAACGCCATTTACCCAGCATGCCGTTCACTGCACACATTCAGTCAGTTTGTCCTTCATCTGCAAAGCATCTTTTTGACCTATTCCTACAAACACGAGCACATAATTATACAATAAAGTCCATCAATCAAATCAGTACGTGATAGAGACACACGAGAATGTGACGTAACAGTTTAACCCTCATCTCTCCCTCATGGCTCAAAATGACCCAAACCCTAAAATTATACGTATTATTTTTTTTCTAATTTTATTTCATTTTGATCATATTTTTTAATGCAATTTTTTGGGAGATTTTTTTTTTTTTTTTTACTTTTAAATGATTAGATTTGATCAATAAATAAATAGTAATTTAAGCACATTTCTCACATTTTTTCAACTTAAATTCAAAATAACTCACATTTTCATGCATAACCCTTTTAATTCAGATCTAAATATCTAACATTGGGTGTCTTTTCCGACCTCTTGTGGAAAAAACATAATATAACATGATATTTCATGACTCTAGATGGCCAGAGAATGTCTAATAAGGGGAGAAGTTCCACTCTCAGTAAACTTCCGGCTTCTGAACTGCCTCCACTCTGGCTCCACATGAGGGCGTTCACAGGACGAGTGCAGTTCCACTCTGGCTCCACATGAGGGCGCTCACAGGACGAGTGCAGTTCCACTCTGGCTCCACATGAGGGCGCTCACAGGACGAGTGCAGTTCCACTCTGGCTCCACATGAGGGCGCTCACAGAACGAGTGCAGTTCCACTCTGGCTCCACATGAGGGCGCTCACAGGACGAGTGCAGTTCCACTCTGGCTCCACATGAGGGCGCTCACAGGACGAGTGCAGTTCCACTCTGGCTCCACATGAGGGCGCTCACAGGGCGAGTGCAGTTCCACTCTGGCTCCACATGAGGGCGCTCACAGGACGAGTGCAGTTCCACTCTGGCTCCACATGAGGGCGCTCACAGGGCGAGTGCAGTTCCACTCTGGCTCCACATGAGGGCGCTCACAGGGCGAGTGCAGTTCCACTCTGGCTCCACATGAGGGCGCTCACAGGACTAGTGCAGTTCCACTCTGGCTCCACATGGGGGCGCTCACAGGACGAGTGCAGTTCCACTCTGGCTCCACATGAGGGCGCTCACAGGACGAGTGCAGAATGAATGGGGGTCTATGGCGCTATACCCCTCAAAATCCACTTTTATCAGGATATCATTTTTTGTCTAGTCATTTGAACTGTTGTATTCGAAAGGAGATGCAAAGAAATTACACATTGCTCATGTTCGATTTTTTTAGAGTCACTTATTTGCTTTGAAAAGTCTTTTAAAATGCTTCCTTCCTTCCTTCACTGGCCAATCAGCGTTCATTAGCAGAATGCTAGCGTGTTATGGGCAACAACAACTCAACCTGTAAGAAATCGAAAGGACAGAAGTACTCGTTCATTCAACTTTCGACCTATAACCCATGTTGAACTTGCAAAACCTACAATCACATCTGAGATTTCTCAACGGCAATCGGGTGAAAGAGACACATTTAGCCGTCTAGCCCCATAGACTCCCATTCATTCTGCACTCATGGGCGATCGCCCCCAGTGGAGCTCTGGTGGAACTACAACCAACATTCGGTACAATAGGACTGAGAGGCCAGGCTCTCTGTAGACGGCTCTGGGACGGCCTTATAGCTCTATATGAGCTGTTCCGCTGGGTCCTAAAGTCAGTTCTCTTCAGTGTGCATTCAGATACACATGTAGACATTATAAAATCATTTTTTTGGTAAAGTTTTAGAATTTTTAGTTCCAATTTTGAACATTTTTAGTTTTTCTATGTGTTTTTCTGAAGCATTACTCACATTCCATTCATTCCTAAGGGGGTCAAATTGACCCGCAATAGAAGGATGTGCTACTTTTTTATATTTCGACCACAAAAAAATGTTGTGTGTATTTGTGGTTCAAATGCGACAAAAGTCCTGTGGTCTTGGACATCTCTGATGAACACTCAATTTTAATTTTATTTTTTAAAAATGACCCGAGGGAAGGATGAGGGTTTAATAGCATTTCTCTCACTGGAAGGGTTGTGTTGATCTGGATATGATTCACAAAAACACACGTGACAAACCCATCCGAGGTCACTTCACTACAAGCTACACCTTTACCCACAATCACCTTCAAACCGCAGGAGCAAATTACACCGAAACCCACTGCCATCCCCCCACACACACACACACACACACACACAACACCAAGCTGAAGAGTCCTTTATACATAAATAATGTTCACACACTTACAAAAGGTGGATTAAACGCCACGTGTTCATCATGAACTGCCGTCTCGAGGAGTCCAACGGTATAAAGAAAGCATTAGTCGTGACAATATTGCACAAGACATAAATAAATAAATAAACTCAACACAAACTAATTCTCACTTCACCATCAGGAAAGGAATCCAGGCCAAAATAAATCACCACATTAACCCCAAAACCACTCGTTACAAGAAGACATAAGACACGTGCGAATACAGTGTGTTTTTGCACGTCTAGAACACTGACTAACTCTCTCACGAACACTGATCCACTAAAGGTTGAAATGTAATGACCGGCCCATTGAACTCGCTCTCTTCTGGGACTCGTCTATTCTTCATCACCTGCTTGTTTTATTGATCTCAGTCAAATCAAGCATCAAGCGTCTCCCTATAGTCATAATCCTGCATGAATCGTGCAGTACTGAATGATAGACTTCTCATTGCTGTTCCTCAAACCTACTGCTGAATTTCTAATCGCACTACAGGGTTTGTATCTCTAACACTGATAATCTTAGCACTGATAAAGTATGGAAGCTTGTTTCCGCCACAGAGTGAAAAAAAAAAAAAAAGGTAATTGCGACTTTTTAATCTCACAATTTAGATTTTTTTCTCTCACAATTGCGAGTTTACATCTCAGAATTGCGTGATATAAAGTCGCAATTGCAGGTTATAAAGTCAGAATTATGAGATATAAAGTCGCAATTGCAGGTTATAAAGTCAGAATTATGAGATATAAAGTCGCAATTGCGAGAAATATACTTGAAATGACTTTTTTTCTCAGAATTGCATGTTTATATCTCGCAATTCTGACTTTATAATACGCAATTGCGAGATATGAACTATTCTGAGAAAAAAAAAAAAAGGTCTGTCTTTTTTTTTCTTAGAATTGGACTTTATATCTCACAATTGTGAGAAAAGATGTCAGATTTCCGTGATATAAAGTCGCAAAAATATAAAAAAATCGTGACTATTTCACGCAATTCTGACTTTATATCACACAATTGCGACTATTTAACGCAATTGCGACTTTATTTCACGCAATTCTGACTTTATATCACGCAACTGCGACTATTTCACGCAATTGCGACTTTATTTCACGCAATTCTGACTTTATATCACGCAACTGCGACTATTTCACGCAATTGCGACTTTATTTCACGCAATTGCGACTATTTCACGAAATTCTGACTTTATTTCACGCAATTCTGAGAAAGATTCTGAGAAAGTCAGAATTGCGAGATGTAAACTCGCAACTGTGAGATAAAAAGTCGCAATTATCTTTTAAAATGTTTTATTCTGTGAAAACAAGCTTCCATAGATAAGAAAACGTGTCGCACGAAAAAAAATAAAAAAATTAGATATGAAGTGACATTGTTGTAAGACGGTAGAAAAATATCTCCTGTTGCTTGTTGCACATGTCGAGGTGGATTAAATGTGGCTTTGAGAGCCATTACACAAAATCACTTCACAGAAGCGTCAGCAGGGGGCAGTCACTTTTTTGGGGATGTGAGCTCTGATTGGCACATCTTACCCACCTATAGCAGGACAGATATGCATAATCAGGAAGAATGAACAAGACAGTAAAAAAAAAAAAAAAAGTCAAATATAAAATGACATGCAGGGCAGTACAAAAAAAGTTGGGATGAACTAATTAACAAAACAAAAAAAACCCATTCAAGAGGAATTATTCGCTAAAAAACATCTAGAGTGCTCATGAACACAGCATCAATGGTTTGACCGTTGAGCTTATTCAGGGTTTTCTGCCAAAGCAAGTCCGTCCTAACAGAGTTCAGCTACAAGACTGGATATTCAGTCTTACTATTTGTTAATAAAATGCATTTTATGACTGCAAGCCAAAAAGCATCTAAACCAGATGCTAGCAATTGAACTCCAAGGGCAAAGTCCCTGGAAGTGAGTTTAGATATGAGCTCCTCAGAGTTTGACAAACATTAGTATCTTATGCAAAAAAAACAAAAACAACAACAAAAAAATTAGTAAATGACAGTATGTTGTACAGCAATTGATTTCAGTGCCCAGTAGTACCGCTAACACTTGGAAAATGTGGCAATTACTTCCCAGATGTAATTTTCAAGTATTAGTACTGCATCTTAAACTGGGAAAAAACAACACAAAACTAGAGAGCAAAAGAAATTAATGGTATTGTTGGCTGAAATGTTCATGCCCAGTCGGTCACTTGAGGCGCTGGGTGACATTAGCAAGCGCTACAGCGAAAGCTTGCACAGCTGAGAAGGGATACTGAAAGTCCAGTATGTACGCGTTCCCGTCGATCCTTCCGAACTGCATCACCTGGACGGAGCAGAAGAGGATAGGAGTTAGCAGACGAAACCACTTCTGAAGCTTGTGTAAAAGGCAATTCAGGGCTCGACATTAAGCCTGGTCCTTCAGATGAGTAAATCAGTTGTTCACTTGTCCGAGTAGAAACGTTGCAAAATAGGATGCTATATCTGTTATGTTAAATTCTTACATTTAATCAATGAATTCAATTAGATTACAGTCAAACCAACATTATTCAGACAGCTTCAATATTTCTCACATCATCACATTCGCTTTATTATATATATTATATTTATTCGCTTTAGTTTTTTTTTTTTTGGTGCTGGGCAACGATTAATCGCATCCAAAATAAAAGTTTGTGTTTACATAATATATGTGTGTGTATTATACACATGCATGTATATATTTAAGAAAAATTTGTTATTTATATATAAAATATTTACAAATATATACATCAAATATCAATTGTAAAATGCATAAATATATATAAATGCAAATATTTAATTTTGTGTGTGTATATATATATATAAAAATATACACACACACATGCATGTATACATTTAAGATTTTTTATTTATTTATATATAAAAAAAATTATATTTATATGTAATATAAATTGTAAAATGTATAAATATATACACATGCAAATATTTAATTATTTTGCATATATAAATACACACACATGCATGTATATATTTAAGAAAATTTTGTTGTTTATATATTTAAATATTTATATTTATATATAATATAAATTGTAAAATGTATAAACATATATACGCATGCAAATATTTCTTAAATAAATACTGTACATGCATGTGTGTGTGTGTATTTATATATAAAAAATTATTATACACATTACACACATATATTATGTACAAAAAAAATTCTTTTGGATTCGATTAATCTTTGCCCAGCACTAATTTTTTTTTTGTTTTTTTTGTCGTCCGGTCAGGCGAGTCAAATTCTCTTTAACTTGCCCGTTCCAAAAAAAACAATCCACTTGTCCCGGACAACCAGACAAGCGTTAATGTGGAGCCCTGCGATAGATGTCTTGTGTACCTGTCTCCCCTCGAGCTCGATCTGGAAGTTCTTCGCCGACTCCTGCGTGACTCTTCCTCCGAAGTCCAGTTGGTAAACCTGCGTGGCTTCGTTCCACAGAGGCTGTTTGTTCGCCATGATGTAGACGAACCCCTGGCTCCCGAGGCCACGGTCCTCCTTCTCGTTAGCCTTTCGACATTTGACTTCGTCCAGCTCGCATCCTCCCGCACGCAAGTTTCTTTTAGTTTTCCAGCTCTTTTTCCCACTCTGGCTCTGGTTCATCAGCTCATCTCCGCTGATGAAAAGCTCTGGTTCGCTTTCCGAACTGTCCTGGAACTCGTTCGTCGTGGCCTTGCTCAGCTTTTTGGCTTTCAGCTGCTCTTTCTGGCCTTTTGGTTTCTTCTTGTCTCGTCCGCCTAATCTCGGACTCGAGATGAGCGAGTTGAAGTCACCAAGGGCGCGACCCTCTTTCTTAGACTTGTTTCCACCTCCTTCTGTGATCGCGGGAACGTTGGCTTCATCGGTCCGACTGTTTTCCAGCCGCTTTCGGTTCTTCTTCCCAAACCGATCCGCTCTTTGAGGAACCGGGCTTTCGTTGAGCGAAAGCACTTCTTGAAAGCCTTCCCCGGCTTCAGCGATAGCTTCCGGTGGACTGACCACATTTTGGAGATCTGGAGGTGGTGAAGAGAGAGGAGGTGGTTGAGGAGGAGGAGAAAGAACAGGTTTATCCAACATATGGGAAGTCTTTGGCGGAAGGGAAGGAGCAGGACCTTGAGGACTTGGCAAAGGTGGACAGGGATTATAAGAACCCCATGGATGAAGAGAAATGGGAGTCACCGGTAAACTAGAACAAGACGTCGTCCCAGGATACATTGGTGGGAAGCAAGCAAGGCTAGGCAAATTTGGTGGATAACCCGGTGGCAAGACCACTGATTGATCTTGCTGGGAAAAGGGAAGAGGAGCGACCAACTCTTTGGGAGATTGTGGGCGTGGAGAAGCTAACGGGGGACCGTTATAGCCAGCACTTGTTGGATAGGGCAATGCAATCTGATACGCTCCTGCTTGCTGGAAAGTTGTGACATTAGGACTTGTCGGAGACTTGGGCGAGAGGACAAACGGGAGTCGGGAAACATCCAGATGTTGTGCGGGGCTGAGAACGAGCGGAGGAGGTTTGTGGGAAGCAGGAGGGACTCCAGAAGTGGGAAGAGTCGTGGTACGCTCTTGAGGAACCCAGATCTCTTCCGTAGCGGATGGATCCCACTGATACGGAGGAGGCCGTTTGACTGTCAAACTCACTACCTCCGTGTTAAGAGCCATTTGCCTTAGAGACTGATTCAGTGACTCGTCCTCTGTAAAGCCGGAGTTGATGTACTCGGTTCTGTCTCGGTTTCCACCGCCACCGGTTCCGTCGATACTGAGCAAATTGTAAGAGGACTGGGAAGGCAAAGGCGAGGCACTGTTTGAGTGCACTATAACAGTGCTGTGAGGAGCACCCCCCCCTGAAGGTGGGAAATCTTGTCTAATTATTGTCCCACCGGCTATTCCATTACTCCCACTGCTAGAAGCCGCACTGCTAATCCCATTGTTACTACTGCACTGACTGCACGTATAAAGAGCCGTCGGTCCTCTCGGCTGGTACGAAGCGGACAAGGTGTTAGCTTTAGCCTTGGAGGGAAGAGTCCTCTGGGGATCAAGCATCTGGGAAACTTTTAGCGCAGCTTCCCGACTGTTTCGCCTCAAGGTAGCATGAATCAAACTGCTGTCCAATCTCTGGCCAGGGTTACGCCCTCCTCCAACCTGATTGGCTGAGTCAGGGTAAGGAGGCGGGTCTCCGCTTGGTATAGAGTACCTGGGCACAGTGAGACGGTTTAGCGTGGCTGAGGCGTAGGGCATTTGCACCTTCTTCCCGTCAACGGTAGAGGAAGATGACGAGACCCTGAGGGTTGCAGAGCTTCCCGGGCCCTGAAGCGTGTAAACATTCTGGTTGCAAACTAGCCTCGTGCGCGGACGGCACACCTCCTCTACATTTCCACTGCTGTCAAACGTGGTGATGCGTTCGTAACCCAATGGGGTTTGGTACTGAGTTGCTTGCGCACCAGTTGGATACAGAGTCAGATCCCCTTTCTTTTGACAAGCGTCCCCTGAGGATTGAGTGCTAGTGTTGCTCCCCGATGAGGTGGAGTTTGTAGAACTTGACGCGGCAGAAACCGTGCCGGGATAAGGAGGAGGCGGGTTCATTTTGCTAATCTCAAGAGGGGCGGTAAAAACCACCGCATCACCCTCAGCCAGTTGTGGCGCAGAACGAGTCGTTTTGATTTTAAGCAGGAGCTCGTGCTCCACCCGCTCTGTACTGTGCTCTGCTGAAGGGGGAGCGACTTGTATTGTAGTTTGGGGAAGCTGAATGACTGGGCATGATGGTTGACCTGAGGGCAAAGCTGGGACGGGGATTTGGATCTGATGCTGCTGATGCTGCTGCAACTGCTGCTGCATTTGCTGGTGCTGTAGCTGAAGTTGCATCTGCATGTGTTGCTGTTGGATCTGATGCTGAAGCTGTTGCTGCATTTGCTGTTGCTGCTGCATCTGTTGGATTTGCTGTTGCATGTGTTGCTGTTGCTGCTGCTGCATGTGCTGATGCTGCAATAACTGTTGTTGCTGCAGTTGATATTGTTGAAGCTGTTGCTGTAGCTGCTGTTGTTGATAATGTTGTTGCAACTGATGTTGTTGTTGTTGTTGTTGCTGTGATTGCTGCTGTTGTTGTTGTTGGGATTGCACAACTAAAAGCCGACCAACATCCATTCCTCCAAATATTACCTGTCCAGGACTGGAATACCTTGCAGGAACGCTATATTGTGCCGTGAGCACATTATCCTGCTGCTGTCCTTGGTCCGAGACTCCAGGCGGTGCCACAGTTGAAGTCGGATTGGATAATACATCCAACTGGACGTTTTGATTGGCCAGTAGGGATTGGACTAGGCCAATGCTTTGTGTCGGGGACATGGCTTGGGCAGGGCTGTGTATGGGGGCAATGGGTATGTTGACAGTGCAAGTTGGATTATCATCAGTGATTCCTGATGCTCCCGTGACCGGCAGGTCATCCTCATCCTCACTGAAGACATTAGGACTGAACATAGGTAGGTTAATGTATTCCACTGAGATCTTCCTCACCTCAGGGAGGTATATGGTCATCTGTCTGGGCTGGAGGTGAAGCAAACTAGTCTTGTAGATAACTAGTAAGAGGGGAAATATATATTAAATTAGGCAAAGTGGGATGCATAAATACATTTTGTATAACCACTAGGGGTGTAACGATACCCTCATGTCACGATTCGATATTATTGCGATACTCCCAAGACATATGATAAAAGGTTAACAAAAAAATGTGCTGTTGATTAAAATACTAAATTTGGGGGTGGGAATGAATAGTCTTGGACTTGGTGCTGAAACCCAATGCACAGAACAATAGAGACACCAGAATAACATGATTCTGAAGCTGAAAACACAGGATTATTTTAGAGTCGACGAATATGCTTTCACTCTGTCACTGACTAGATATATTTAAAATAATGTATAGGCCACTTTTTACTGGTAACATCAGACATTTGGCATTATCAGGACCCACAAATATGCATTATTATACATTATATTCAACATTATATATAGTAGTTTAACGTCGTACTGACACTAAAACTCTATAAACTTGATTTATTTATTTTCACACAAATTTTCATTTTGGGTGAACTATCCACCATACATATTGTATTGCGATATATTGTGACACGATATATTGTTACACCCCTAATAACCACATATCATGTGGTTAATATTACTGAAAAAAATACAGTACCTGCACCAAGATTTGCAGGCAAAAACGCTGCAAGCCCCACAATTTTGAACTTTGTTCCCCATATGTTAGACGTAACTTGCGCGAGATAATTGTGCTACAAAGCAAGGAGACATAAATATTAAGAGGGAAACATTCCGTGCGCTAATGTAATGCATATAGAGATGTTTTTACAAAATGTGGTGTATAACTAAAGAAAATACAGTACCTGTGTGATGTCATCTAGGGGAAACTCTCGCCGAGTCAAACTTGGAGAGCCAATGGAGGGCTTGCGAATGGGTAAACGTGGCGATCGGGATATTTCCTGCGTGGTTCGGGAGATCTTGGGGGACTTACGGGGATCTATGTTTATCCTGTTGGTAAAGGGACACACTAAGTCTCTACAGAGAAGGTAGCAAACGAAGAGAAGAGTTCAAGGTGAGTTTGTAGCAGCATGCAGTGCAGCAGTACATTGACAAATCATGTGGATCCTCAAATCTTATGCAATTCTGAAGCTTCATGCTACTAAGATAAACTGTATTTTAGGAAAGCGGGATGCATTTATTGTTACAAGTGATTCCAAATGATCAAATGTTTTTACATCTCTTTGAAATGATCAATGCTTTAGCCATATCAAGTGCAATACAGATATTCTACTTATACAAGTTAAAGTCGCCCTGTGGTGAAAATCCAGCTTTTAATGTTGTTTATGTGTCTATGTGGTGTTTTTAATACGCTTTAAGACAAAGCATGTGTAAGTTCATAAGTCGACACCATTGCTGAGTATTTCCTCCTTAAAACTGCAGTGAACCAAAGACAGTCTCAAACACACGCTTTGAAATCGCTGGTGTTTCTGACGTCACAAACTACCTTGTAACCAATCAGATCAACGTGTGATCGTCAACCAGTGGATCTCTGAGCTGAGTGAGTGAGTGGAGGCGGGGCTCATTTGCATATTCATAGAGCCGCGCATACTAAATGAGGCAAGGGTGTCGAGTTACACTCAAGCTATTTTAAGGCATGAAGACTAAATATGTCATTTTGGTGATCAAAGATGAGTTTTAAAGGATAAAATGATGGACTACAGGGGGACTTTAAGAAAAGCAATACAGTCTCACAAATCTAAATAACATGCATTACCTGGGAAGTTTGGGAGACTTGCTCCCTCTGGAGATCTTTGGTGATTTCTTTCCAACCCAATCATCATTGAGCTCAATGTCACTCGAATCTGAGCAATTGCAGCTGTCAATCATGGAGGGGATGAAGTTGTTGCCATAGACTTCATCTGTGATAAAGAAACCATTTGAGGAACAAGAACCAGTACGGCATTTTGGTACAGTTTATTTTCTCCTTACTTTATTTAGATTTTCTCCACATAAACAAAATAAATCACACAATTATAGATACCACTGAAATATCACATTTATGTATTTATACTCCTTAGTAAGTATAAGAATTGTATAAACCAACCTGTTTTCCCATCGGTCTTTGGGTCCATGATGACAAATTCAGGGCGAAGTTTGCTAATCCTCCGGCCTTTGAGAATAGGAACAAGCCCTCCTAGATACTCCAGATATAGAGTGTAGCATGGGCCGCCGACCTCAGGGTTGTCCTCGGTGCGCTTCATGGTGCAGTGCAAACGCTCGTTACCTGTCGTTGGATAACTAACAAAGTCTCGCATGTTGTTGGGATCTGGGATGGGAGGCTAAAGGGAGGAAAGCGTGCCAGAAAAACAGAGACAGATGGAAGAATGGGAAGCAATTGTTAAGGAATATTCCTTGAAATTAAGTGATAAACCAAAAATAACTTTATAACTGGTTATAACTGTGTAATAATAATTAACTACATGTACTTACTATAGGGTTAGGGTAGGATTAGGGTTTGGTTGAGGGTTAGTTGCATGTAATTATGCGCAAAATGATCTGCCAATGGGGTCAGAAAAATAATCTGTTTGAATTAAGATTATTTTTCTTACCTCACTAGCAGAACATTTTTGCTTTTTTAAAGCATCAACTCACTTAGTTTTGATTTATATTCCCGGAAAACAGGACATAATATCTTATGTAATTTTACTCATCTAATAAATAAATGCATCTTGATTTAAGATTTTTTTTATATTTGCACTGGAAACAAGACAAAAATACTAAGTAAGAAAAGCATTTTTTGCGGTGCAGAAACTGAGCTGAGCCTGTAAAGTGCAGGGGATCTTAAGTTTGTACCTTAACGGTGGGAGCGAAGGCAGAAGACACGTATGTGCTTAGGCGAGAGGGCATGCTGAGCTTGGCCACGTCTTTCTCCTCGTGAACCGCACTGGCGATGGCCTTTTGGCAGAGCATCTGCAGGCTGGCGACTCGGTGTTCGACACGGAGCACGTACAGCGCCGGGCCACAAGCCAGAAACAGACGCGAGTCTCGATGGCCCCAACAAAGCGTACTGATCGGCCTCTGAATACACATGAGCATACAGTCAAACCAAAAATAATTCTTAAAGATTGCAGCAGAATCATAACGCATCTCACAGCAACCGTGTTTTCATTACTGAATGATTCAGCATTTTGAATGAATCGGCTGAGTCAAAGATTCAATGACTCATTCATAAACAACTGCCCCATTCTTGAATGAATCGGTTGAGTCAAAGACTCAATGACTCATTCATAAACAACTGCCCCATTCTTGAATGAATCGGTTGAGTCAAAGATTCAAAGATTCAATGACTCATTCATAAACAACCGCCTCATTCTTGAATGAATCGGTTGAGTCAAAGACTCAATGACTCATTCATAAACAACCGCCTCATTCTTGAATGAATCGGTTGAGTCAAAGACTCAATGACTCATTCATAAACAACCGCCTCATTCTTGAATGAATCGGTTGAGTCAAAGATTCAATGACTCATTCATAAACAACCGCCTCATTCTTTAATGAATCGGTTGAGTCAAAGATTCAATGACTCATTCATAAACAACTGCCCCATTCTTGAATGAATCGGTTGAGTCAAAGATTCAATGACTCATACATAAACAACTGCCCCATTCTTGAATGAATCGGTTGAGTCAAAGATTCAATGACTCATTCATAAACAACTGCCCCATTCTTGAATGAATCGGTTGAGTCAAAGATTCAAAGATTCAATGACTCATTCATAAACAACCGCCTCATTCTTGAATGAATCGGTTGAGTCAAAGATTCAATGACTCATTCATAAACAACTGCCCCATTCTTGAATGAATCGGTTGAGTCAAAGATTCAATGACTCATTCATAAACAACTGCCCCATTCTTGAATGAATCGGTTGAGTTAAAGATTCAATGACTCATACATAAACAACCGCCTCATTCTTGAATGAATCGGTTGAGTCAAAGACTCAATGACTCATTCATAAACAACTTTAACTACAAACAAAACAATTTTCCGAGTGTGTGCAGGACTCTATAGTTCATTTATGTAAGTGAGGAGAGCAAAATAAAGTAAACTGTGACATATTATACCCAAAAATTCTTCATACAATTTTTGCAATCACATTTGTTTCAATAATAAAAGAAAAAATCCATGATAGCGTTTTTATGATTTTTATGAGAGAGGAAAATATTGTGAGACTGATTACGTTGGATGTCAAATTTCCCACAGCTTTTGTATTAGAAACAAATTTTTCTACTTCAAAATTTCAGGTTTAATTCAATGCGTTACTTGCAAACAGCAAGTAATTATTTGTGAAATTTACTAACAATTTTAGAGAGAAAATTATTTTAAAAAATTCTGTTCTTTCAAATGCTTTATTACAGGGTCCACTATATTGTTTGTGTTTATATGAGCGAACGCTCACCTGAGCAGGTGTTTCCAGTGAATAAATGTTTTCACCACGAACATTGTAAAACTTAACAATGGCATTTCGGGTCACTTGGGAAGGGTCAGAGGTCATTATGAGTCTCTCCATCCCAGTAACAGCCAGCAAGTCGCCCTGAGAGCACCACTGCACGACCACATCTGACACACACACACACACATAAACACATCACTTTTGTATAGAAAAGAGTAGTTTATACATAATTTTATCATCAGTAAAAACATTTAAAGTGCCTCTTTTATGCTTTTGTGGATATGATCTTTCATGCAGTGCAGTTTGTGAATGTGAAAGCTCTGCAAAGACCAAATAAAAGTCTCCTAAAAGAAAGAAGCGATTCTGATCTGCTGAAACGAGTCAGTGATTCCAGTCTCACATGTAGCTAATTTGCATAATGCCCGCCTCTCGTCTTGATTGGCTGAGCAGCATCTCTTAGCTCCGCCCTCAAACACTGTAGTGTATCTGAGACTGGAAGAGTTTGGCTCGTGTTGTTCATGTGGAGAAGATGCTGTTTTCTGAGATTGATACGGTAAAACCCACGCCATCGTCACTGTTCGTAACACTGAGATCAAGAGCTGAGAGTCAGATATGATAATGAGCGTTTGCTTTCTGACCAATCACAGCAAGGCAGCTCTCAGAGAGGCGGAGCTTAGAGAGACTGAATCTCCGAACGAAGCGTTTCAGACACTGAGAGAAAATAAGGTGATGCTGCAGTGCAGATTATTAGCAAATTAAAGTGTTTTTTGATCTTGGATGAATGTAAACATACTGTAGGAGCCTTTAAAACAGCAAAATAGGGGCACTTTAAAATTGCAAAGTAACAATGATCATTCACATATTTATACATGGCATCAGTGTATTGATTAAGCAAATAATGATTAGTTTAGATTGTATTGATTTCCTCAGTCTAAAAACAAATCAATTTGCATTTTAATAGACATCATTCTGTTCTCTTAGACAACACACATTGTTTCAAAGCAGTAAAATAACTGAATCAATGATGCAAACTTCATCATCAAATATAAATTCTCTAGCTCTACAGAAGACAAAATAAACAGATGAAATGTATAAAAGAAGAACCTTTGAGGCCAGTGCGTATCAGCGTAGGTGAAAGGTCATCATAGTTGCTCATCAAGCTGATGTCTCCAGACGTGAAGCAGACGGTCAACACCGGCTTCAGACTGTGCACTACAGAGGAAAACAGTGATTATGTTTTTATTGTTCATTTATAGGGTTATTATTACTAACTAGGGATGCACAGACTGTGCACTAGAAGAAAAGAGGGTTTTAGAGGTCGTTTCTGTTGATTTTGGGGTTTTCTTTTTGAGTAAACAATGAAAAATGATCATTAAGGCGAGACACGGCAGGCAAAAACATCGGATTTTTGGATATTTGTCTTCAATAACACGTCTTCTTTCAGACTTGTGGTGAAAAAAAGTCCGACATACACATTTAGGTGTTTATTTTACTACACTTTGTCTGTTTGCGTCTGTAGATTTCTCATAAATTCAACAAAAGTTGACGTTGTAAATCAACATGATGCTCCCTGTCATCACACGCACTGTTAGAAAGCTCTCTCTCTCTCCTGTACAATGCTGTCGGATCCAAATATGGTCCAAATATTTCCTTGTTATCAGCAACCAATCGTGAAAGTAAAAGGGCTGAATGCGCAATCTTTTCTCAAAATGACTTTTCTCTCATTCTCCAAGTCCGAAATGTCCACTTCAGTAGCACCTCTATACACCAAACTCTCCAGTCTTGTACCTAGTTATATTATGAAGACATTTACAGAGGGATTTGTAAATATATTATTCCTAGCCTGATTTATATAACATTTTATTCCAAAAAACAGGGCGAAAATCATTTTTTTAAGGCTATTGACAGTATATTCTGATTTACAGGATAACAAAAGTAGATATCCATAAATCCCTCTGTAATTTTTTTCCCCATCTAATATGTGAACACAATGAAAAAATAATTTTTAACCTGGCTTTATCCAATACTCAGATTTAGTTTTTTTAAATATATGCAAATTAGCGCATATTTAATTAGATATGGCCTAATTTGCATATATAAACATTAAATTACAGAAAACTTGTAATACATTTTTTTCTCATCTTAATGTAGGTAATCAACTGGGAAAGTTTCATGGTGATATCTGCTAGTTAAACATTTTACCCTGTTCAACTGTAGTGTCTCGCCTTAAAGAAACACCAGATTGGGTTTTTATTGTTAACTAGGGATGCAGCGATGTATAAAACTAAAAGTTTCTTTAAATTATTAATAAAAGTAAAATCACAGTTGTACAGCTGCATTTACTGGGGAAACTACAGCCTGTAAAGACTAGAACATTATTGCACTAATGGTTTGTTTTATATGCTTGTAATAAACGCACGTCATGAGAAGAGGCTTGTACATCTCTCCCCTCGACTGCACTTTAACAAGCCCAACAGAAGCTCAAAATCAATATCCATCCTGAGGTGAGCTGTAAAAATAGATTATTTTGTGACTAAAGCCGGGTCACACTTTTAACCACGATGTGGCCGTCTGAGACAAACTTAGCAAATCCTAAAAGATTCCTCAGATCCGAGGCTAAGACCTGAAGTCTCTGATCGTTAGTTTGACGTGTTCACCGACAGCCGATTAAAGGGATACTTCAGGATTTAGCATTAAGCTTTGCATCAGTAGTAAACCCGTAGTGTTTTCGAGTGACCGTGCTTCCCTCCCTCATGTCCCCCTGAGACCAGAGATTTATGTATTTTTTGTCTGGAAAAAATCCTCCGATGCAAATATCGTCATTTTGCGCCATCTGAGGATTTTTTGGCCAGAGGCGAGAGACTCCAGCCAGTAGGGGGAGCTGTCCCGCATGTCCTCAACCCGCCCATAGGGGGAGCTCACTCACAGAATGTACACATAGTGTCAGCCATCTTTCTTTGGAAGCTAAGCTAGCAGGCTCTTGCTCTGTGGAGAAAGCTGAGTAGTAGGGGTTACCATCCTCTTTCTCCGGCCGTCGAGATCGTCCAAAATGTCCGGGATTCGGCTTTTGCTTTCTGCAGTCGCCATTCATTGTGCGACTGCAGACCAAATCGAACTGAATCGTTCAAACCAGAGTCAGTGCTGATCCAGTTTTCTAAAGTTACTCGCTTTAGGACGTGCCTGACAGTCACTCATTATAGCAGAGGGGGCGGAGCTTAGGATTCTAGAGAGCATTTGATTGGACAGAAGATGTGAGAGACTAAGTTTTGAATGCTTATATCTCCTAAATGCGAATTGTGTCATTGTTTTGGAACAGCTTATTCATAACCTTAAAGGAGCTGTATGTAAGAAATGTATTTCAATTAATCATAAAATGGCCCTGATATGTCACTAGACATTAAGAAATCATGTTCATTTCAAATACTTATATCACTGACAACAGTAGTCCGGCCAGGATATTGTCATTTAAAAAGTGAAGTTGCAGCCCTCAACTGATGTTGATGTTGTCATCTTGTGTTTTGGCCTGAAGCGCCACCCTCCACCTATCTACCAATCACGAAGTCAGTAGTGTTTCGGCATCCGGGTTGCCAGCTCAGCTCTCGTTACCACAGCTGCAGCTACAAACGTTCCTGCTGGATCCTGCAGCCTATCTGGCAACCTGGAGTCAGGGGGGAGGGGGAGGGGATACACCGCTCTACAGTAATTTGAAAGTGTTTGCAGTACCAGTTTTGGCCACAATCTTACATACGGCTCCTTTAAGGCTAACATATTTACACTAAGAGCTAAAAAACGTAAGTTTTGATATCAGGGGCCTTTGAGACGCAGGGAACTGGGCTGGTGATCCGGCGTTACCCTGCAGAGGAGTGTAATCGTCCGAGTCCGTGTCGCTCTCGCTGCTGTCCTCCACTAGAAAGCTGGGATAGTTCCAGGCCATGCTGGCGATGCCCTCGGCCTCGTGGAGGAGAATATGAGCCAGCATGCGGCCGTGACAGTCCATGACGATCACCTGCCCGTCCGCCGTGCCAAACAACACCTGAGGGCCAACAGGAAACAGAATTATTACATTTTGAAAGATTGATTAAATTTGACCGTTTCTGATGATAAATGTGTATTAAATCAAATCTAGAATTTAGATGAAAATTTGGACCGAATTTATGGAAAAATTTCATAGGGCCGTGATATTGTACAAAAAAATAAAAATAAAAATAATAAAAAAAATTATTAAATTGTTGAAGTCAATAGAGACATTTTGATTATAAAAATTGAGTTTAACCATGAAAACATGAAAAAATGATTCACAGAAATTAAACCAGAAAACACACAATATGGGAAAAAATGAAATATGAAATTTGAATAGGGCCCTAAAATTTTATTTTCGTTAACCTTTTAATAAATTGCTGTTAAACTGAATGAATTGCATGATTTAAATTTATTAGACGTGCATTTTGATTATTAAAATTGAATTAAACATACAGATTTATATATATATATATATATATATATATATATATATATATATATATATATATATATATATATATATATATATATATATATATATATATATATATAAATATAACTACTAATGTATATATAAATATAACATAACTATTATAATGTTTATGTTTAATGAAACTGATGTTAAACAGCATAAGTTGCATGATTTTAATTAGACGTGCTTTTCGATTAATTAAATTGTTGTTAAATTGCATGATTTTAATTAATTAGACGTGCTTTTTCATTATACTGTTGTTAAATAGCATAAGTTTCATGATTTTCATTAATTAGACGTGCTTTTTGATGCATTTTAAATGTAATATCAAATGGAATCCAGAAACATTCAAACAGAATCAAACAAAAAATGTGGGATTTTTTGGAGAAAGATAAAGCAGATTTCATTTATAGAGCCCTACTAAAGGTCAGAGGTCGTTACCTGCTGGTCGTCGGGGGTCCAAATCCCACATGTGATCTGACTCTCCAGGTTGATCTCAGAGGACCAGTGGCGCTGACCGCTCACCGACCCAACCAGCACAAACCCATCACGGTAGGAGATCAGAGCCTGCGTGCCGTCATGTGACCACGTGAAGTCACTCACCTGCGCAGGTACAGTCAAGTCACCTTCATTTACACAGCGATCGTTTCAGAGATAACAGGAAAATAATGCAACTAACTTTGTGTCTAGAAGAAAGTAAGTTCAGTGATGGTTCATTTTTGTCGTAAAAAAGTTATTAATTTAGTTCATATACATGTATATAGCCGTGATGTCATCACTGTTCATCAGTAAATGAAACACTGGATCTGTGGGCGAAACGTGAAGGTGATCTTCATGATGGTTTGACCTCACCTGAGCTCCTCGGTCATTGACCAGCTCCACAGACCAGCGGCCCTCGTACTGGATCCACACAAATATCCCGCCGTCGGTGTCACAGGTCGCCAGCTTCTGGAAGGGTTCGTTCCATCTCACCAACACCACCTAGAAGAGCAAGAGCAGCTGGTTTACGCCCAGAGGAAACACCTCACCTTCACCTGCACCTTCACCTGCGACTGCTAATGTCTTTATTACAGGAGACAAGGATAGCAGCTTGAAAGAATTCACTGACATTGTTTTATCAGTATATATATTTAAGAAATATTTGCATGTATACACTCTGTGTGTGTGTGTGTGTGTGTGTGTGTGTGTGTGTGTGTGTGTGTGTGTGTGTGTGTGTGTGTGTGTGTGTGTGTGTGTGTGTGTGTGTGTGTGTGTGTGTGTGTGTGTGTGTGTGTGTGTGTGTGTGTGTGTGTGTGTGTGTATATATATATATATATATATATATATATATATAAAAATAACAAATTTTTCTTAAATATACAGTATACATGCATGTGTGTGTGTGTATTTATATGCACAAAATAATTATACACAGACTAATTTAAATAGACTAATATATTTGAACAGCTTTACTTGTTAGCATGCAAAGGCCTCCAATAAGACAAAAAGCATTTCTGGATTTGAATTATTAAAATTTTGTTATGCAAAACTAGGCATTTATTTTAAATATTTAAATCCCAGCAAAAAATAAATAATAATAATAATAAAAAATTATATTATATAAATATTGTAATAAATATATTATAGATATATATTTGTATAGAAACTGTCAAATGAAATCCCAGGACTTTAAGCACTACTTCTTTGGTTTTCAAGGACAACAATCAGAGATCGCACGCATCAAACAATATCTTTAGTTTTGTTTTTAAACTCAAATTACAGATATAAAGTATCCAAAATACAACATTAAACATTAAATACAAAGTTTATAATGGCTAGTATTGTTCAATAAATAATATTTTATAATATAACGTTGGCGTACTTCGTATATTTTTTCGAAAAAATAAAATTTTATATATATTGCATTTAAATAAATCAAGCACCTCTTCACACATAAATAATACAAATAAATAAAATAAAATAATAAATAAATATGGCTGTTTTCAAAGGGTTTTCCAGAACTTAAATTTCAAAAAGTCAAATTCAAGTACTTTAAGCACCTTGTATGAACCCTGACACACACACACACACACACACACACACACACACACACACACTGCGTGTAAACAACGTGTGAGACATCCCATAATGCCAGAGACACAGGTAAAAACACATGGGTCTATATCGAGCCCAGAGATCAGAGTCGCTCTGCTCGGACACACAGTGACGCTGCGATTTGCCGGATCAAGCGTCATAACGAGATCAGACTGAAGATCTGTCCAGATGCTGGGATTACAGGAGGTGCCGAAGAGAGTAATCTCCTGCTTTATTAACTCACTACCGCATGTTGAGACGCGTGTCGAACACGTGGCACTCACTCATCACTAGGGGTGTAACGAGACCCTCATGTCACGATACCACACTATCGCGATACTCCAAGACATGTGATAAAAGGGTAACAAGAATGAACTTTGATTAAAATGCTAAATTTGATGTTACATTGTGTGTGACGTGTGTAAATGAATAGTCTTGGACTTGGTGCTGAAACCCAATGAACAATAGAGACACCAGAATAACAATATTCATGATCCTGAAGCTGAAAACACAGAATTATTGTAGATGATTATCTTTCACTGACTAGATATATTTATAATAATGTATAGGCCACTTTTTACTGGTAACATCAGACATTTGGCATCATCAGGACCCACTAATATGCATTAATATACATTATATATAGTAGTTTAATGTAGTCCTGACTCCTGACAATAAAACTCTGAAAACTTGAATTTTTTCCTCACACAGTAATTTTTATGTTGGGCGAACTATCCACGATACATACTGATGCATTTTTGTATTGCGATATATTGTGACATGATATATTGTGACAGCCATACCTATTATGCTATTTTAAAAGCTCCTAATGTTGTTTACTCCGCCTCTCTGAGAGCTGCTCTGCTCTGATTGGTCAGACGGTCCAGTGAGTTGTGATTGGTCGACCACTTACAGCGTGTCGGAAACTAATTGAAACTGAATTTCAGCTCTGGATCTTCTAATGGCGTCGGTTTTAACATATTAATTCCATGAACATCACGAATCAAACTCTTGTGTTTGAGGGCGGGGCTAAGAGACGCTGCTCAGCCAATCAAGACCAGAGGCGGGCATTATGCAAATTTGTTACATTGGCATGTATCAGGAAGTGAAACTTTATCTTGATATCGAGGACGCATCGAATGCAGACATAAGAGAATCGAACCATCAGAAATATTTTAAAAGGTTGTTGTGTGACATTTGTTTGTGACTTTACGTGAATGAAGTGAGCAATGCCGGTCCTATTAATGACGTCAGTCCCATATTATAATAAGTTATAGTAAGTGTAAATGTGATACATTTCAGGGTTTTCCAGCTAGTTTTGCTTCCAGATTTCCAGAGGAACTCAAATTGGTATTGGACATCAAATGGCGACCCGATACAGACACTGAACCCATATTGAATGCAACGCATCACACGCATGAAGACTTACAGTCCGGTACCAGACTCTCTCTTTAACCTCAGACGCGACCCATGATCTGGTTACATAAGGCGGACTTAACTCGTAACGGGACAAAAGCTGCGCAGAAAACATGAGAATCATCATCTGTGCGCCTTAAAGGATCGTTCACCCAAACATATGAATTCTCACAGACAATGTCGTTCCAAACATGCATCTGTTATTTCTCTTTCTTTAGCGGAGGAAATAAAGTCTCACGGAATAACTTTATTTGTTTTTTTGTCACCGTCTGCTTGAAAAAGAGCAGCATGAACTAAATTATCACATATTTATATGAAAGTTCACACATCGCGTGCTCTAAAAGCCCTGCCAACGAGATCAGCTAATATTTCCTTTCTCCCAAACTGCTATTTTTAGCGCATTTGGCCTCACTTTACAGATAAAGTATGAGTGTGTGTGTGTGTGTGTGTGTGTGTGTGTGTGTGTGTGAGAATGCGTTTCATATGAGAGGCAGATGTCGAGACGCTTTAAAGATGCAGCAAGGCTAAGAAGCCCATCAGAGAACAGATTACAGCTGGTTTATTTTTACCCACATCTATTTTTCGCTCTCTTTATATGTGACGGACACTCGCATCGAGACAGAAAGAGCTCGTTGTTTTTTTTTTAATGCACAAATCACATCGTTTCTGATTAGATCAAACACCGACTGTTCATTTAAGAAAGTGTTTTTGCGTACTAAGATCTCAAGAAAAAGTAAAAGTTAAACTTTTTTATCTTGAGAAATAAAAACACGACACTCACGGTTACACTTTATTATAAGGTGTCATTGTTACAGTGTAATTATTATATATTTAAGTATTGAGTGATATTAATCAACTACATGTACTTACTATAGGGTTATGGTTTGGTTGAGGGTTAGTTGCATGTAATTATGCATGATTTACTGTTATTACTACGGTAAGTACATGTAACATGTAACAAGGACACTGTAAAATAAAGTGTTACCAAATTTTACAATTTATGTCCTAATTTATTACTAATTATTGCAGTTTTTATTCTTGCATTGTATATTCTGTATTTCAAGGACATGTGCAATAATATTTTAGGTTACACTTTATTTGGTAACACTATTTTACAGTGTCCTTTGTTACATGTACTTACCGTAGTAATAACAGTAAATTATGCATAATTACATGCAACTAACCCTCAACCAAACCCTAACCCTATAGTAAGTACATGTAGTTAATTAATATTAACTATAGCATTAGGGTTTGGTTGAGGGTTAGTTGCATGCAATTATGCATAATTTACTGTTATTACTACGGTAAGTACATGTAACATATGTAACAAGGACACTGTAAAATAAAGTGTTACCATATTTGACTATTTATGTCCTAATTTATTACTAATTATTGCAGTTTTTAATTCTTGCATTGCCTATTTAGTTGGGGGCCTTAAGCACATTTTCGCGCAAATTCATCTAAAAGCGCCAAATTTGGCACAGATGTAGCTCAGGTCATACCGAAAATATTTAGCTAGGGCGCCGGAGCCAGCGACCCTCGGGGCCAAGATGGCGGCCAAATCCAATATGGCCGCCGCCCGAAAAGGGTTCCGGCTTTAATTTTTGAACCACCTGAGTTACAAATACAAACTTGATATGTTTTTCAGCTTAATTGATCATGAGAAACACATGGGAATGTTTATATTTATGACCCAGTATATCTGGACCCCTTGATCCTCCAATTCCAATATGGCCGCTCTCCAAAAAAGCAGTTTGGGCTGTAGTATGGGGCCTTACACACCATTGTATGCGCAAATTCATCTACAAGCACCAAATTTGGCACAGATGTAGCTGAGGGGATACTGAAATGATTTAGCCAGGGCGCCCGAGCCAGTGGTCCCTGAGACCAAGATGGCGGCCAAATCCAATATGGCCGCCGCCTGAAAGGGTTTCGGCTATAGCTTTTGAGCCAGATGAGATACAAATACAAACTTGATGTCTATTTTACCTTCTTTGACCATGGGAAACCCATAGGAATACTTACATTTATGATTGGGTATATCAGGACCCCCCAAATTCCCTAAATTCAATATGGCTGCTGTCCGAAAAACGGTTTTGACTACAAATTTTGAACCAAATGCGCTACAAATGAGGATGTGGTGTCTATTTTATGTTGATTGACCTCAGGAAGTCCATTGGCATATTTATGCTTGTGTAAGTCTGGAACCTGTATTCTTTTCAAGACTGTGGTTGAAAATCCTTTTTTTTACCACAACTTTGAAGGTTATTCTCAATGTTGATTCATTTCCTTATAAAAGTGAAATGGTTTTCAGTTTACCACAGGTGAATACATTTCAAAGTGTAATCATATAAGAAAGAATAAGACACAATTATTATTGCAAGGCAATATTTATATTATGTCAAATTGTTAAAATAATAATATAGTCAGTTTTTCCAAAATTCTTAAAGGTTTGCTTAGCATAACAAAAAAACAGCAATAACATAAAAAACAACAGTGAATTCTCATGGTCTCTCACATGAATTATCATTATCACTCACAATCACCGGATCTCTCATTGTCTTCACCATCATTGTTTGTACAAGCACCCTCACATGCACATATAGAAGTGCAATGAACTCCAGCTTTACAGCACTTACAGTGCCCTCTACATGCTGTCTTGCAGCCACAGTGGAGGAGAATGGTGCAGGCTTTACTGGCGTCTCCGAGATTAGTCCAGTAAGGTTCCCAAGTCTTGCTCGTTGAGTCCCGAAACCAACCCCATGCATTAAACTCTGGGATATCTTGCTGGACAGCGGTTGCCTGATTCCAGTAGAAGCTGGCCTGCAGCAGTGCTCTTTTGATGTGCTGAATCAATGCAGCTTGGGTGGGTGGCAGGTTCTCAAGATACTTGGTACCATTCGAGAAAAGATGATGTCTAGCTTCATCTACACGGCTGGAACCACAGCTCTTGCTGTACATGATGAGCTCATGTGACAGATTCATAGCTCATGGTCCAAATGGTCCGGCCAACTACTGAAAAAACATTCCATGACTACGTTAACAGTAACACCAATATTGCTGGGTTTGTGAGGTCACACATGAGCTATGAATCTGTCACGTGATTGGATATTGTGTTTGATACATATCCAGAGGAGAAACTCAAAACACAAACTCACCAATGCAGAGGAACCGGATCAAGAACTAAAGTAGATGGGAGAACTCCAATTCCAAAACGTAACTGGATATATCTATTATATATATACTGGATATATTGTTATATATCTAACTATTTGGATATATCAGTGAAGAGATAACCAAGCATGGCATGTCAGGTAAACTTCTCCTTTCCACCAAGAAAGATGCTGTACTCTCCAACAGACCAGGGTATGACATGTTTGCCCTTCAGCCTTGTAATCATCCAGAAGCAGATACAAGAATAATCCTGCATCTTGCACATGCTGGGGCCAATGGCCATAAAAAGGCAATTGTCCGGACTGTCGACAGCGATGTTGTCATCCTTGCCATCCGCTTCTTCAACACACTCAGCCTCACAGAGCTCTGGATCGGCTTTGCAGGTGGAAAAAACTATAGGGACATTCCTGCTCATGAAATCAGCAAGGATCTTGGTCCCCAGAAGTCACTAGCCTTACCACTCTTCCACGCTTTAACAGGCTGTGACACAACCTCAGCCTTCCTGTGCCATGGGAAAAAGAGTGCATGGGCAGCTTGGGAGGCAACACCAGATCTCACAGAATCTCTGGTTACCATCACCTTGGAGCCTGAACAGATCAACAATGACATCCATGTCCAAAGACTGGAGCGAATGGTCATCATCATGTACAGCAAGAGCTGTGGTTCCAGCCGTGTAGATGAAGCTAGACATCACCTTTTCTCAAATGGTACCAAGTATCTTGAGAACCTGCCACCCACCCAAGCTGCATTGATTCAGCACATCAAAAGAGCACTTCTGCAGGCCAGCTTCTACTGGAATCAGGCAACCGCTGTCCAGCAAGATATCCCAGAGTTCAATGCATGGGGATGGTATCGGGACTCTACGAGCAAGACTTGGGAACCTTACTGGACTAATCTCGGAGACGCCAGTAAAGCCTGCACCATTCTCCTCCACTGTGGCTGCAAGACAGCATGTAGAGGGCACTGTAAGTGCTGTAAAGCCGGAGTTCATTGCACTTCTACACTCACCTAAAGGATTATTAGGAACACCATACTAATACTGTGTTTGACCCCCTTTCGCCTTCAGAACTGCCTTAATTCTTCGTGGCATTGATTCAACAAGGTGCTGAAAGCATTCTTTAGAAATGTTGGCCCATATTGATAGGATAGCATCTTGCAGTTGATGGAGATTTGTGGGATGCACATCCAGGGCACGAAGCTCCCGTTCCACCACATCCGAAAGATGCTCTATTGGGTTGAGATCTGGTGACTGTGGGGGCCATTTTAGTACAGTGAACTCATTGTCATGTTCAAGAAACCAATTTGAAATGATTCGAGCTTTGTGACATGGTGCATTATCCCGCTGGAAGTAGCCATCAGAAGATGGGTACATGGTGGTCATAAAGGGATGGACATGGTCAGAAACAATGCTCAGGTAGGCCGTGGCATTTAAACGATGTCCAATTGGCACTAAGGGGCCTAAAGTGTGCCAAGAAAACATCCCCCACACCATTACACCACCACCACCAGCCTCCACAGTGGTAACAAGGCATGATGGATACATGTTCTCATTCTGTTTACGCCAAATTCTGACTCTACCATCTGAATGTCTCAATAGAAATCGAGACTCATCAGACCAGGCAACATTTTTCCAGTCTTCAACTGTCCAATTTTGGTGAGCTTGTGCAAATTGTAGCCTATTTTTCCTATTTGTAGTGGAGATGAGTGGTACCCGGTGGGGTCTTCTGCTGTTGTAGCCCATCCGCCTCAAGGTTGTGCGTGTTGTGGCTTCACAAATGCTTTGCTGCATACCTCGGTTGTAACGAGTGGTTATTTCAGTCAAAGTTGCTCTTCTATCAGCTTGAATCAGTCGGCCCATTCTCCTCTGACCTCTAGCATCAACAAGGCATTTTCGCCCACAGGACTGCCGCATACTGGATGTTTTTCCCTTTTCACACCATTCTTTGTAAACCCTAGAAATGGTTGTGCGTGAAAATCCCAGTAACTGAGCAGATTGTGAAATACTCAGACCGGCCCGTCTGGCACCAACAACCATGCCACGCTCAAAATTGCTTAAATCACCATTCTTTCCCATTCTGACATTCAGTTTGGAGTTCAGGAGATTGTCTTGACCAGGACCACACCCCTAAATGCATTGAAGCAACTGCCATGTGATTGGTTGATTAGATAATTGCATTAATGAGAAATTGAACAGGTGTTCCTAATAATCCTTTAGGTGAGTGTATATGTGCATGTGAGGGTGCTTGTACAAACAATGATGGTGAAGACAATGAGAGATCCGGTGATTGTGAGTGATAATGATAATTCATGTGAGAGACCATGAGAATTCACTGTTGTTTTTTATGTTATTGCTGTTTTTTTGTTATGCTAAGCAAACCTTTAAGAATTTTGGAAAAACTGACTATATTATTATTTTAACAATTTGACATAATATAAATATTGCCTTGCAATAATAATTGTGTCTTATTCTTTCTTATATGATTACACTTTGAAATGTATTCACCTGTGGTAAACTGAAAACCATTTCACTTTTATAAGGAAATGAATCAACATTGAGAATAACCTTCAAAGTTGTGGTAAAAAAAAGGATTTTCAACCACAGTCTTGAAAAGAATACAGGTTCCAGACTTACACAAGCATAAATATGCCAATGGACTTCCTGAGGTCAATCAACATAAAATAGACACCACATCCTCATTTGTAGCGCATTTGGTTCAAAATTTGTAGTCAAAACCGTTTTTCGGACAGCAGCCATATTGAATTTAGGGAATTTGGGGGGTCCTGATATACCCAATCATAAATGTAAGTATTCCTATGGGTTTCCCATGGTCAAAGAAGGTAAAATAGACATCAAGTTTGTATTTGTATCTCATCTGGCTCAAAAGCTATAGCCGAAACCCTTTCAGGCGGCGGCCATATTGGATTTGGCCGCCATCTTGGTCTCAGGGACCACTGGCTCGGGCGCCCTGGCTAAATCATTTCAGTATCCCCTCAGCTACATCTGTGCCAAATTTGGTGCTTGTAGATGAATTTGCGCATACAATGGTGTGTAAGGCCCCATACTACAGCCCAAACTGCTTTTTTGGAGAGCGGCCATATTGGAATTGGAGGATCAAGGGGTCCAGATATACTGGGTCATAAATATAAACATTCCCATGTGTTTCTCATGATCAATTAAGCTGAAAAACATATCAAGTTTGTATTTGTAACTCAGGTGGTTCAAAAATTAAAGCCGGAACCCTTTTCGGGCGGCGGCCATATTGGATTTGGCCGCCATCTTGGCCCCGAGGGTCACTGGCTCCGGCGCCCTAGCTAAATCATTTCGGTATGACCTGAGCTACATCTGTGCCAAATTTGGCGCTTTTAGATGAATTTGCGCGAAAATACCTATTTATGTGCTTAAGGCCCCCAACTATATTCTAGTTTTAATTGTTATTATGCTATTTATTGCCGAAGCTGCTTAGACGTACGCCCTAGTTTCTAATGTTTTTATCGGTTAATGTTTTGATCTTGTGTTCTGACCGGGACCTTAGTGCTCGTTCCTTCATGAAAACGCGTGTGTGGAATGATAATAAAAGACCTTTGAGTAAATTAAATCGGTAACACTTTACAGTAAGATTCATTAGTTAACATTAACGTATTAACTAACATGAGCAATACATTTGTTACTGTTTTAGTTAATAAAAATCCAGCTGTTCATTGATTTATTCATGTTAGTTCACAGTGCATTAACTAATGTTAACAAGATTTTAATAAAGCATTAATAAATGTTGAAATTAACATTCAATAAATGTTGTGTATAAGTGCAGCTCAATGTTAACTAATGAACCTTATTGTAAAGTGTTACCATTTACATCTTTAACACCGGTTTCGGTAAAAAGTTATTTTTGGTTTATCACTTAATTTGAAGGAATATCCTTAACAACTGCTTCCCATTCTTCCATCTGTCTCTGTTCTTCTGGCACGCTTTCCTCCCTTTAGCCATGCACATGTGACAAGGACACTAAAATAAACCTGTGCTACTTTATATTCTTCAGATTTGTATCAATTAACAGAAATGTTAACAGTTTTAGTTAATAATAATAATAATAATAATAGCATGAATGCTTCATTGACACACAGTACAGAGATCAAACTGAACGCAGAAGTACATATTCCAGTCGACGTTCAGAAGAGAGATGGTTAGCGCTAATGATCTCATCGCTCATAACCTGGCAGATCTCATTAACCAGCTGTCAGGGGGGGTAATTAAACCACTGGCCATGATTGATTTCACACCCCAGTTACCCATGATTCAACGGCTCAACGAACACGAGACCGTATCCTACTCATTAACACTGTCGGTGAGCCGTTTTATGATTCACTCGATGCTGCTAAAATGCGTTTCTCAGAGATAAAGATCGTTCGCAAAGCCCCGCCCCCTTTAGTTACTGTTGCTATGTCCGACAAGCCACGCCTCTCTCACACACACACACACACACCATGTTCTCACGCAGTGAAACACACTGACAGACACTGACAGAACACGTTACGTTTAATATGAAACAGTCTCAACTTTCAAATTTGGTCAATTTTTAAAGAAATTTAAATAATAAATATGGTTTCGTGGCTCTTTAATATGTCGTGACCGATCGCTCAGTTAAAGCGCCTCGTGAACCGATCATCTCTTCCTTCTGGGTAATTTATAGCATCAAATAAACATGAATGAACATCAGAAGGAATGTTGTTTTAACCGCGGAAAGACGTCAAGACACTCCGCTTATCAAGTTCAAATCTTCCAACGTTAATCGCGGATAAAAATGGCGGATGGCGGATTATGATTGGTCAGATCCCCTGTCAATCAAACTTCCTGCGAAGGGTCAATTGCCTTGAAACGAGCAGCATTATTCAGTGTAAAGATGTCATTTCCACGGAAACAGGAAGACGGGGCGGGGCATATTGAATAGCTCCTCCCCCTTTTTAAAAATAGCCAATAGCGTTTGATTTACATCACAGCTCGTTTCTCCTCCTAATCGCCTCCATATCGCTTTAAAATACAGCATTCTGTGCAGAATTCAAATGGATCTGATACGTTTGCTGGTCCGCGTCGACTCGATCATGTGATCCGTCGTGTCTCTGGACCGAAGCTGCGGCGGATCGCGTGAAACCAGTGGAAAGCATATTTACACTGTCTGAATCGTAGACAATACTATTTGTAGAAAACAGTAAATGTGTGAACAAGTGACCGATTACGGCCGCAGCTTCAGCGTCTGTTTATAATGAAGGGGGCGGAGCTTCAGATTCTAGAGAGCATTTGATTGGACAGAAAATATGATGAGAAGCCAAAGTGCAGAGTGACGTCATCAAATCATTGATCCGGAAGTGAGAGACTAAGTTTTGAATGCTTATATCTTCTAAATGTGAATTTTGTGATAGTTTTGGAGCGCACTAGCTTATAGATAACAGTAATGCTAACATAGTCATACATTTTGATTTCATGGGGACTTTAATCATAATATGCATGTAATATTGTGTGTGTTTTGCAGGGTTCTCGCACCTTTTGACCAATGACTTTTTCAATCCTGGGAACTAATGTATTTAAATTGCTTCGCTTGTTAGCATGGCCTTTTCTTTATGCAATTTTAATGCAAATTAGTATTTGAATCGACCAATAAGAGTGAGTTAAAATAGCCATTACATTTACTTTCTCAGGCACTTGAAATCACATTTATTTTAATTAATTAAAAATGCATTTTTCCACAGGAAACCTGGAGGCGGTTTGCAGGAGACTGCATCGGCATCACACAACCTTAGGCCTGTTATGTAATGTTTTGCTAACGCCTTACCTCACTATTGTGTCCCCTCAGGTTGAAGTTGATGCGCTGTGGGGTGGTCCGGTCTCTCCTGCAGTGGCTCGAGGTGAACGTGACGCCCACGACGCCCCTGCCGTTCCCCGTGGCGAGCCAGCCTTCCTCATAATAGCGTCTCCGGCACACGGGCTTCTCCTTCTCGCTTCGGGGAACGCGACCCTTCCAGGACAGGCACAAGATGTTGGAGTCGCTGCACAGGACGGGACCGTTTTCCACGGCTGCAAACATGTCCGCACGATCGGGTTCACGGCAAATCCACAGAGTCACCCGGCTCACCGGCGGGTCCTTGGGGTCCAGGTGAGAGCGGCTGCCTGTTCACAACCACGTTCGGCCCGAACGCATCCGCAAAACTGCATAAAACTACTAACAAGGCACATATATCATGCTGATAGGCTAACACAACAAGTGTCCGGATATCCAAGGAGGAATTCACCTGTGTGTCCCGATTCCCGACGGCAAAGAGGATGAAAATATCCAAGTCTCAAAGAAAACTTTCCCCTCCTTCAGGCTCGGAGCTTAACCTCATGATGTCCCGGTCGCAGTGACGTCACCGACGGATGGAAACGCTCCGGTCCTCGTGCTCGTGGCAGCAGCGCGCGCACGGGATTCTCCTGCGCGTGTCGTCATCGCATCAGAGGAGCCGCCGGCCAATCAGCGTCGGGGATTCCTTTTAGAGGACAACGGCAGAGACATAAACACAATTAGCGATTCAGAATTCAGCACAATTAATCATGATCATCAACATAAAATGATGTCGAATGATGTTATCAGTTTAAACTCAAAACCCGACGTTAGTTTGCTAGGTGGCAGAAATACTTTCTTAGCAAGAATAAATGGCGGTTTAATTAGCCGTTTACCTCAGCATTTCGAAAAAAAACCCTGAAATTACGGTATAGCAGCACAAAACGAAGAATTAAAGACATATTTTTTGTATTCAGTGCTCTAGTTCACAAGTAAACGCCACAAACATCGCACCTTTTAACCGCTTTATGAGAGATCCAATAAAATACCACCAATATTGTGAGAATCAAGTGTGTATTAAACGATCCTGATGAACTCGAGAACATTAAACCAACATGATTACAATACGTGCTTGTTAGATTTAACAGCTGACACTTCTGAGAAATCCGTCTAGATATAATCTTTACATGTATTCGATTGATTCGTCTGGTAAAACGCGTCTGTAAATCATCCCGTTGTTAAATAAAAGCCTCTTTGCTGCATTTCTGCGCCTCTGGCTTTTGTTAGCTCCGCTGCTACACTCACTTCGCGCGCTCCCTCATTGTTTTTCCACTATTAAACACAATTTCAGGATGGGCTAGGAGAACGGAACCGGTCTAGGGATGGTACCGAAACCCAAAGGAACCCGTGCCGATCGTTACCTGTGAGCGTGGATGTGAGAAGAGTGTGTTTATAGCGCTGCTGTCTCTGATTCTGATGATGCCTGGGCCGCTGAGCTGGGTCACGTGACCACCATATGATCACATATTATATTTTCCACTCAGTGATTTCTTTCCAGAACGTGTTCAGGGGATGTTTATTTATTTTTTTAAACTAAGTAAAAAAAAAAAAAAAAGTTAAAAAAAAAAAACATTATTCACAGTGAATATTTTTTCCGTTTATCGTGTCTCATAATTTTTTAGATTTAAAAATTCTGATTTATATTTCAATAAAAATAAGCAAGAACAAGAGGTGGAGGGAAAACCAAAACAAAACAAAATACTATTTACTTAAAATTACTATAATACGGGGTGTTTTCATAGCTTTTTATTGAAGGAAATTCCTCATAATGCATTATAAATCTAAATGCTTCATAAGTGTTTTATTTCTACGCGTTCACCTAACATGGGAAACAAAAAGCTCAATATTACCTTTATCTTATTTTTCTTTTCTTTATTAATTTAGGTGTTTTCGGTGTGATTGTAATCAAAATGTGTTCATAATGTTAATATTCAAATGTTTGGAAGTTTTAATATTTGCGTGGGTCGAATTGAAGTAAATAAACTATTGTTAATAAAGTGTTTCAGTTATTATTCAGTCACAATACATTATTACACGTAACAAATACATAAACTATTTTTTCATCAAGTGTTTTAGTTTGGGTTTTTGAACACAAAAAAAAAAGCCGTTCTAAATTCCCCGCCGTTAGGGGCGCCATTTCCCGCGTGTGTGTCTTGACGTCACTTCCTTCCGCCTGTCGAGGCAGAAAACATGGCGGCTTCCATGGCGAGCGTCCTTTTAAAGACCGTTAATAGACACTTCTTACAGGTATCGCAGACTCTTTCACACGGTTTATCTGTCTGTTTGTTACTACATGAGCGTAGTTGTTGATTCTGCTGAATGTTTAATGTGTTCTGTATCACAGGCTGCTGCAGTACAGCGTCAAACACGGTCAGTTTCACACTTCACTCTTTTAAAGAATTGTAAAAGCGTAATGCGCTTTCAGACCCCACTGTATAGAAGTGAAACGGAATTTAGTGACATAAATGTTTGTTTTCAGGTTGATCCACACATCGTCGTCTCCTGTCGTGAGTATCTGCGTTTAAATTCGCCCTGATGTTTGATATTACTGTGATTAAAGTCAGAGTTCAGTGTTTGTAGCCTGTATATTTGATTGACAGGTCTCGGAGGAGCCGGACACTCTCTATCAGAGGCTGTCAGTGGAGGTCAAAGGTCACGATAGGTCAGTTCTGGACAGTTATGAGTTTTTCGCGACTCTGGCCGCTCGAGAGCTCGGACTCACCCTGGAGAAAGTGTGAGTATTATCGAGCTGAACTCATATTTATATTTTATATATATAACGTTATATATACAGGTTTTTAAATGAACTTTTTCACTCACAGGCCAATTTGGCCTCTACATTTTTAAGTTACCGGACATTCAGAACTTCTACTAGCCAAAAGAAACCACATTAACTATGTCACAGCTTAGCCTATATCTATCTATCCATCCATATCTATACAATTTGGATTTCATACATTTCTTATTCTAATAAAAGATGTCCTCTCCTCTTCCTCTTTCATCACCATAAATGTGTTTTAGGAGGACAGATTAATACAGTACAAATAACATAAAAAAATGGAAAATAATAATGTGTTTTCTATCCACCAAATGCTTTTTAATCTTCGCTGTTGCTTCAATGCAAATGAACAAGCACGCTGTTATGTGTTGTGCAGTGACGAGTGTGTTCAAGTAAAGCCAGATATGGGCAGATTCTGTGCAATACTGTATTTAATATATCATGACTCACGAGTATTTGCACTAACTTGTCTTACACAAACGCAAACATAATAAGTGACGCCAAATTGGCTCGTGATTTGCAGCGTTTCCCGCCACTGTTGATTTGTACCCGGGTGTTCATTTCAAACCCTGTGTGTATATTCATATATTTCATCTGTAAAACATTAGCTGGCTGGCGGGAGACTGACGTTTGCTTGCTCCATCGCTCAGGGTTCAGATGTCGGTGTGATCGATGGGCAGGATTTAGATGAAGAGAAGCACTTTAGAAGTTGCTGGTTTTTATTTTTTACACCTGTTTAATTTTCCTAGTTTAGCATTTGAAGGTGTGTGTGTTTAGCTTTTACATATATTGTCTATTCGCTCCTTTATTTTAAGATCAGTCAAGGTAGATCGTGGTTGCTTGCACAGCTGAAATAAGTGAATGTCAAAAAAAAAAGATAAATATATATATATATATATGTTGTTGAAGCTTGGGCTGAAAGTGTGGTTGTGTGTGTCCAGGTTTGAGCCGCCGAAGCACATCGATAAGCTCACCCTGCTGAAGTCCATCCACATCTTCAAGAAGCACAGAGCTCAGTACGAGATGAGGACACACCGCCGGCTCATCGAGGTGATCAACACTCCTGCACTGACGCTTCACACACACACACACACACACTCCTCCTGGTTCTCCAGCTGAGCGCAACGGAAAAATAATCTTATATGTTCATTATAAAGTTTTCAGTGATGGGGTTTTAATATATAAAAATGATTTTATTATATATATTATTTTTTTTACTGTGATATACATTACTATGAAATATACACGTTTTTATATGTAACGTGTGTGTGTGTGTGTGTGTGTGTATATATATATATATATATATATATATATATATATATATATATACTTTTATACAAAATAAGTGTATATATTAAATATACTTTTTATATTATTTATATTATTTATTACTTTTTATATATATATATGTATGTGTATATATATAAATTTAAATAATATATATTGAAAAATAATTATTTTAATTATAAATTTAAATATTTAAAAAAATTTGAGATACATTTTTTAAAAATTATATACAGACTAAATATATTAAGTTAGAGTTTATTTGTACGTGTATATATTAATTATAATTATCTTTTAATTAATTTAAAAAAAATAAATCTCTACTGTTAATAATGCCTGGTCATTACAACATCATGTTTGTGACTTTCAGATTTCTGGAATAACGGGATCGAGTGCGCGGGTTTATCTGGAGTATATCCAGCGGAATCTGCCGGAGGGCGTCGCCATGGAGATCACCAAGGTAACGACATCTCACACACACACACGCACACACTGTACAAACAGACCAGTGCGATGTTAAAGTGTGTTTAAGTTGATAAAGCGTGTTTGGTCCTCTATAACACACAGTGTTTGCTCTCGACAGACTGCGGTTGAGAAGATCCCGGAGCACATCCAGAAACCACTGTGGGACGAACACAGCCAATGAGGAGCAACCGCAGATTCAAATAACAGACTTTATACACACACACACACACACACACACACAGATGCCGCACATCAACCAGATAAAGGCTTGCGTTGACTGTATAATATTGTACAACTGTATACCATGAATACATGTCTTTATGAGGTGCATTTCCTTCAGACACCAGCTAACCTTCTCTTTCTACATGGTTATGAAGTGTTTTTCCATCTATTATTTATTTCTAGTGCTGGACAACAATTAATCACATCCAAAATAAAAGTTTGCGTTCACATAATGTGTGTACAATTATTTAGTATATATTTAAGAAATATTTGCATGTATATATAAAATGATTATACAGTACACACATTATATAAACACACTTTTATTTTGGATGTGATTCATCGTTGCCCAGCACTATTTTTTGTTAGATAATACTGTCAGTTTTGTCTGTACATTATAAGCAGAGACGACTGTGTGTGTAGACGTCCGAAGCGTTCAGGAAGTCAGTAAACTCTGTCACTTCACTTGTTAAACAGGAGATTCCCACAATTAAAAACACCAAGACAAGTTTGCAGAAACATCCTTCCCTTTAATGACATCAGCATCTGAGACACACAACGATACATCTAGATCTGTATTAGATGAGAGATGGTGTGTGTGTGTGTGTGTGTGTGAACTGCACAGTTCAGATGAGATGTTACTTACCTGTCCTGCAGCGCAAACCAAATGACTCTCTCCTCTGAATCAAAAGAGTCAAATGATTCACTGTTCGTTTGTTCGCTCACGTCTCTCTCTCATATAAAGATCATGAACACAGAACAGCAAGATGTGTCAAATACATTCATCATACACTCCTATAACACAGCTAACACACTGACACATTTAGATCTAGAGAGGAATCACTCAAATCCAGAACTATCCGATGATCCAGATGTGCATCAGTTTCAGATCACTCAGCTCGTTCTGTCTGAATGTGTGTTATGGCAGATGTTCATCACTGTAAATATGATAAACCACACATAACTGGATCAAACCCTCTGGAGAATCTAAACCCTAAAACAACTTTTCTTAGTTAATGATCTGTATTAGTGCCGGTTCATTGATTCGAGTACTTTTTTTTTTTTTTACATTTGGGTATAAAGTGTTTTAATTCTACAATACAAGGTATAAAAATGTCAAGAAAATAAATAATGCAAATTTAATTATTTTTTTTTATTGCAAAATATTTTAGGTTTTTTTTGCAAATAATGCAAAAAAACCAAACGTTATTGCATTATTTCCCTGTTACCTCTGTAGAGCTGCGTTGTGCTGTATAAATAAAGCTGGCTTGACTTGTGAACACAATAATGCAAGTGAGATTATGCTTTTCTTTTACGATCTGCTATAAAAAACTATTTAACACTTAAATGTAAGCCGTTCTAGATCATGCATGATAAGAGTATTTTAATGCATTAATTATGCACAGTTTTATCTGCTGAATAAACACTTACCTATTCACTGTTTGCATTAAAATCATCCAGTTTCAGATGCGACACGGATTCTGCACTATTATAACGCAGCTATAACAGACGGTATGGTGTTCCCACTGATCTTTCATTACGTTTTAGAAAGAAATTATAACATTTAGGTTAAAAACAACATTATGGTTCTTTACAATGAAAAACATTCATAAAGCATTTCTTTATTTTCTTACTTTCAACATTTTCTAATACATTATTAAAATCAAAAGTTGTATCTGTTAAAATAACACTTTACAATAATCTTTCATCCGCTAACGTTACTTTATTAATCCTAATTAATTTTGCATTCCTAAAGTCAGGCCACATCTGTAAACACTGATGCAGTGAGCTGAACATGAACATTTTAATTAACTAATAATAATAATGTTCTGTAAGAGTATATTGCATTAAGTAATGTTAACTTATTGTGAAGTCTTATGTTTTTTAATGGTTTTTTATTAACGAACACTAACAGAGATGAATAAACACCTTCACATATGTATAAATAATGTACAGTGATACTGATGTTTGTCTACAAAACTTTAAAGCTGAAGATCAGAAACATTCATCAGACTTTTGATCGGTTTCTCAAGCTTTAATTCACATATATTATATGATTAATAAAAGCTGCTGTTGATTGTTCGTTCAGTCACAGGTGTTGATAATGAAACTGAAACGCCTGTTATGTTCAAGTTTATTAATTAAGGGAGGTGTTATTTTACCTTTGAACACAGTTGTTGACTCTCTTCTCCCTGAGGTGAAGATCCAGCTTTTTAATGTTGTTTATGTGTCTATGTGGTGTTTTTAATATGCTTTATGTGTAAATTCGACACCATTGCTGAGTATTTCCTCCTTAAAACTGCAGTGAATCAAAGACAGTCTCAAAAACACGCTTTGAAATCGCTGGTGTTTCTGACGTCACAAACTACCTTGTAACCAATCAGATCAACGTGTGATCGTCAACCAGTGGATCTCTGAGCTGAGTGAGTGAGTGGAGGCGGGGCTCATTTGCATATTCAGAGAACCGCGAATACTAAATGAGGCAAGGGTGTCGAGTTACAGTCAAGATATTTTAAGGCATGAAGACATTTTTAAAGGATTTTTTTATTTTTTAAGTGTAATTTCTGTGATCAAATACGAGTTCTAAGGGATGAAATGAAACTTTAAATATCTGGAAAAATATCTGTATAACCGATTAATCGAGAGCTGTGGTGTCCAGGGTCGATGTATTGTTCTCTGATGAGTCCACATAATAATACATTACAGATACAACTTTTGCTTTTATTAATGTTGAAACGAACTCTTTAATGACGGAGGAACCACTGACTTCACTTGGAAGTTCCTCAGGGTGATTGACAGGTCAGCCAGAGAGTGTGTGTGTGTATGTATATATATATATATATATATATATATATATATATATATATAAAAATGTTAAAACAAATATATATATATATATATATATATATATATATATATATATATATATATAAAAATGTTAAAACAAATAAATGTGGTATCAAATGTTCACACATGCTCTAATTTGTTACACTGCTTATTTAAATTTAAGTTGTTATAATATTTTATTCTATTATTTTGATGTTTTTAATTATTATTCTATGTATTCCAAGCTTTTGCAATATTGTACTTTTAGTCATGCCAATAAAGCAATTTTGAATTTGAGAGAGAGAGAGAGATTGAGAGAGAGATTTAGAGAGAGAGATTGAGAGAGAGATAGAGAGCGAGAGATTGAGAGAGAGAGAGAGAGACTGAGCAAGAGCGAGTGATTGAGAGAGAGAGAGAGATTGAGAGACTGAGAGAGAGATTGAGAGACAGAGAGAGAGAGAGAGATTGAGTGAGAGCGAGTGATTGAGAGAGAGATTGAGAGAGAGAGAGACAAACTCACCGTGGTTACGAGGGGGCGGGGCTTCTCACTGTGGGGGCGGGGCTTGGGAGGAGATGAGTGACAGACGGGATGGTCCTCATACGAGTGTCCGGATGCTTCCAGAAGGGTGTCTCACCCCTTCAGGAGACAAGAAGAGTCAGAGGAACACACACAACACGTTTGCTGCTCGACGCGCGTCATTTCTGTCAGGACGTCGGGGAGGACTCAAACCTGCGGGTGCTTTACTCAGAGCGGACTCTGCATTACACACACCACCTCGCGCCACACCTCACAGATCACGAACCGTCGTCAGAGAGTGGTGTTATCTGCCAAACTAATCCGTATTCATTTTGAGATATCAGGAGTAATAAGACGGATTAATCAGAGTAATGTTCTCTCGCATCAGAGGTAAACGATCCAGATTATTCATGATGTTAATGGCTTCACACAAGTCAAAAGTTTGGACGCACCGACTGAATGTGTGATCCTCGTGATCCCGGAGAAACATCCGATCTAAATGCAAAGTTGTTCTAAACCTGAATGAGTTTCTTTTTTGATATCCATTGTATTTATTTTATTTTTCACACTATGGAGGTCAATGGGGACCAACAAGGTATTTTAATGAATGTTGGCAAACACACAATCACTGGTATCCATTGACATCCATAGGGAATATTAGGGAAGTAAATAGATACAAATTATTCTGATTCTGCATAACTGTATGTTCAACAGAACAAAGAAACTCAGTTTTTAAGGGAAAAGTAGACCATTTATGGGAGAACTGTCCCTTTAAATTCTTGTTTTTCAATTTTCATGGCTATTTTTTTAGATCTTAATTTAGTTCAGTAAATGTCTTCTCACAGGGTTATTAATCAAACATGCATCAAAGATAAATTATCTTTTGTAACCTTAGATTGTGCAATGCATTAATTTCTTTACAGAACTAAAGCGGTTGCCGAAGGAAAAGCATGAAGTTCCTCTTTAACAGCGTTTATCCCAAGATGAAGCCGGCCGATCAACGTCCAGAGCCGTTCTCATCCACACATTCTTCCATTTGTGTCATGATCATATGGAAGCTTGTTTCCGCCACAGAATAAAACATTTTTAAAAGATAATTGCGACTTTATCTCTATCACTTTTTTTTTACTTAAAGTCAGAATTGCGTGAAATAAAGTCGCAATTGCGTCTTATAGTCAGAATTCTGACTTTTTTTTCCTCGCAATTGCGACTTTATATCACGCAATTATGTGTTATAAAGTCAGTTTATCTCTCGCAATTCTGACATCTTTTCTCACAATTGTGAGATATAAAGGCCAATTCTAAGGAAAAAAAGACAGACCTTTTTTTTTTTACCTCAGAATAGTTTATATCTCGCATTTCTGACTTTATATCTCGCAATTGCGACTTTATTTCTCAGAATTGCGACTTTATTTCTCAGAATTGCGACTTTATTTCTCAGAATTGCGACTTTATTTCTCAGAATTGCGACTTTATTTCTCAGAATTGCGACTTTATTTCTCAGAATTGCGACTATTTCTCAGAATTGCGACTATTTCTCAGAATTGCGACTTTATTTCTCGCGATTGCGACTATTTCTCATAATTGCGACTATTTCTCATAATTGCGACTTTCTCAGAATTGCGACTTTATATCTCGCGATTGCGACTATTTCTCAGAATTGCGACTTTATTTCTCAGAATTGCGACTATTTCTCAGAATTGCGACTTTATATCTCAGAATTGCGACTTTATATCTCAGAATTGCGACTTTATTTCTCAGAATTGCGACTTTATTTCTCAGAATTGCGACTATTTCTCAGAATTGCGACTATTTCTCAGAATTGCGACTTTATTTCTCGCGATTGCGACTATTTCTCATAATTGCGACTATTTCTCATAATTGCGACTTTCTCAGAATTGCGACTTTATATCTCGCGATTGCGACTATTTCTCAGAATTGCGACTTTATTTCTCAGAATTGCGACTATTTCTCAGAATTGCGACTTTATATCTCAGAATTGCGACTTTATATCTCAGAATTGCGACTTTATTTCTCAGAATTGCGACTTTATTTCTCAGAATTGCGACTTTATTTCTCAGAATTGCGACTATTTCTCAGAATTGCGACTTTATATCTCGCGATTGCGACTATTTCTCAGAATTGCGACTTTATTTCTCAGAATTGCGACTTTATTTCTCAGAATTGCAACTTTATTTCTCAGAATTGCGACTTTATATCTCAGAATTGCGACTTTATATCTCAGAATTGCGACTTTATTTCTCAGAATTGCGACTTTATTTCTCAGAATTGCGACTTTATTTCTCAGAATTGCGACTTTATTTCTCAGAATTGCGACTATTTCTCAGAATTGCGACTTTATATCTCGCGATTGCGACTATTTCTCAGAATTGCGACTTTATTTCTCAGAATTGCGACTTTATTTCTCAAAACTGCGACTTTATTTCTCAGAATTGCGACTTTATTTCTCAGAATTGCGACTTTATTTCTCAGAATTGCGACTTTATTTCTCAGAATTGCGACTTTATTTCTCAGAATTGCGACTTTATTTCTCGCGATTGCGACTTTCTCAGAATTGTGACTATTTCTCAGAATTGCGACTTTATATCTCGCGATTGCGACTATTTCTCAGAATTGCGACTATTTCTCAGAATTGCGACTTTATTTCTCAGAATTGCGACTTTATTTCTCAGAATTGCGACTTTATATCTCAGAATTGCGACTTTATATCTCAGAATTGCGACTTTATTTCTCAGAATTGCGACTTTCTCAGAATTGCGACTATTTCTCAGAATTGCGACTTTATATCTCACGATTGCGACTATTTCTCAGAATTGCGACTTTATTTCTCAGAATTGCGACTTTATTTCTCAGAATTGCGACTTTATATCTCGCGATTGCGACTATTTCTCAGAATTGCGACTTTATTTCTCAGAATTGCGACTATTTCTCAGAATTCTGACTTCATATCTCGCAATTCTGAGGAAAAAAAAAGTCACAATTGTGAGATAAAAAGTCGCAATTATTATTAATTATTATTCAGTGGCGGAAACAAGCTTCCATAGAATCACGTTATTCTAACACACACAAAATATATTGAGTGTCTCCAAACTTTTGCCTATTTATAGTGTTAACCTCACTCGCATGCACTACAGCGTGGCCTGCTATGATGATGCGTGTTTAGTTTTAGAGTGAGTCAAGAAGTGTTTTCCTGTTGAATATTAAAAGTACATTTATTTCATGCACACATCCTTGGACATCCGGCCTGAGCTCGAGCTTTCAGCCCTCTAGGCAACTTTAATTCAGTGTATTTCAAATATAACTTTACTCAAGTCATCCATGTGCTTTATTATTATGCATTTCTGCAATGATGTAAATATAAATAAATAAATAAGAGTATTCATAATAAACACATCATAGTTAAATATATCTGTGCTCATGTAATAAAATCTTTACATTGTTGTCCATTTGGCTTCAGAAATGATCAGTACTTTAAAAAAATGCATTACATAAATGGACATTCAGCTTTTGGTTTGAATGAACAATAAAAAAGAGAGGTCATTTTATCTTAACTTTATTGTTTTGTTTGTCAAAACTAAGTCAAAAGCTGTTATCTGTTCAATTTACATTCACAAATCCACATGACTTTATCAGTTACAATACGTGAATGTGCCATAATAATAATAACACTTCAAAACTCAACACAGAGAGGGGTTTTATCTTTACTTTTTTTACTATTTTGAATCAAATACTTGGCCTTGAAATAGAAAAGCAAGGAAATATTTATTTAAAGAAGAAGTATATAAATCGTAGCGCTACTCTACTGTCATGTTAAAACGAATCCATGTCTTTGTGATTTTAACAATCATTCAACCAAACAAAAGAAAATAAGAAACATGAATACTTTAACAGCAATATTCTCACTTGACTAGGTAGCTGCACATTTATGATATTAAATCATTATTAATTCATGAGCACTACACATGAAGATGAACATATTGAGGGATCTGCTTGGTAAATGCCATATTTGAGACGTCCAAGGAGTACAGAAATATCAACGACACATGCTTGAGGAATAACGGCTGGCGCCACCGTCCCTTCTCGGTCGCTAAAGTCTCACTTGTTTTCTTGGGATAAAGGAACAGGATTGTTTAAGGCTCACAGGAATAGCACCACGCTGACTTATACACAACACTTAGGGAGTAAAAACACTTAATTTAAATCAACTTAAGAACATGTGTCCTTCTCTTCCTCAGAGTGAGAGTGCTTTTAAAGGGATAGCTCACCCAAAAATGAAAATTAGCCCATGATTTACTCGCCCTGAAGTCATCATAGGTGTATATGACTTTATTCTTTCAGACGAATACAATCAGAGTTATATTAAGAAATGGTCCTGGCTCTTCCAAGCTTTATAATGGCAGTGAATGTCTGTTTCTGTTTTTGGAAATCCATAAAAGTGCATCTATCCATCATAGATGCACTTTTATCATGGATAGATGCACTTTTATCATGGATAGATGCACTTTTATGATGGATAGATGCACTTTTATCATGGATAGATGCACTTTTATGATGGATAGATGCACTTTTATCATGGACAGATGCACTTTTATCATGGACAGATGCACTTTTATCATGGACAGATGCACTTTTATCATGGATAGATGCACTTTTATGGACTTACAAAAACCCATTTATTCCCATTATAAAGCTTGGCAGAGCCAGGACATTTCTCAATATAACTCTGACTGTGTTCGTCTGAAAGAAGAATGTCATTTACACCTAGGATGACGTGAGGGCGTGTAAATCATGGGCTAATTTTCTTTTTTGGGTGAACTATCCATTTAAATGTTTTTCGGGGTTTTTTCCTCAAATGAAGTAACATATATATATATAAAAAAAATAAAAAGGTAGCGTGTTTGTTACAGTAAAAGGACCTGCGAGTCTGTTCGGACAGAAATGAGTGAGCGGTGGACATTAACGCTACAGATTTTAGTTGCGTTAAAACTTCCGGCCACCAGGGGGCCCCGGCCAGCGCTGGCCCCTGCCTGGAGGCGGGTGGGGCAGAGGAGGGGCCGATCCGTTGTGGTAACTGCATGAAAGGATAAAATCACACATTTTGATTGGCCTGCTGTGCTCAAGAGGCGCCGAAACTCGTCATGTTTTGCAAATGCGTTATTTAAAAAACACAGAATTCAAGAAAAACAGGGTGTCATGCACTATAGGGGCTTTCGCACCGGAGGAACCTTTTCATAAGCCGTGTCCCAGTACGCACTATACACTATGCACTTATACACTCATCAGTGTGTCCCAAATTGCGTACTTGTGCACTATTCTACGCCATTCTGTAGTATAAATAGTGCGAGTAGTGCATGTGTTCACACTGGAAATCCTTAAAGAAAGCGTGCACTTTAAGACAGAACAATGTCTAATATAAGCAAACAAGCTAAAAAACACAGAACTAAGCGACCCCAAAGACGAGTGTTTTAAGGCCACAAAAGTGGATACAGCAATTGAGACCGAGCCAGCGTGTCACATTACTCTGAGCACTAACTTACGCCCACTGGAGGAGACAGGATAGCTTAGCTTACAGAAATATAATATAATATAATATATAAAACTGACATTTGGATATTTGACCAGTGATGAAATGTTTACTGCACACGTAGAGTATTTTAGTGCATACTGAGCGTCAGGATCCCACAATTCACCCCTTCTTCCTGCTGATGCTTCACCTCTTACTGCCTGCATCCACTTGTGTGTCCTTAAACCTAGAAAAGCGCTATATAAATGTAATTAATTATTATTATTATTATTATTATTAAACGCTCGTATCTCTGTGTGTTTTAGCTTGTTTGCTGCACACCCTGTCACACAGCAGCTTTTAGACATTGTTCTGTCTTTTGTTATAAGTCAGAAATGACAAGGAGGCAGCGTCACACAATACAGAGTCAATGGTGACGGTCGGATTGTTCCCCTGGTTTTCAGATAATGACGCGTGTCGCTCTGTCTCTATCGGTGGAAGTTCCCGGTTTTTGCCGTGTTTGTTCGCACCGCAGGAACTATTTTAGTTTCAGGAACTCCTTTTAGAGGAACTAATTTATCTCGTCCTTCAGAGTCGGTCTAAACCAGCACTATAGGAACTATCCGTGACGTTAGTGTTCGCTGATTGGCGATAGATGGACCTCTCAACCTTTACACTGAGGAGAAACCCAACAACTTTTGAGGGACCAAGAGAAACATGATTATGTGTTTCTGCTCAGCTAGCGGCACTAGATATAAACCACACGGCATACGCTAATACCTCTTCATTACTGTCTACTATCTATTCTATCTAATAATGTATTAGAGCTGTTAGACAGATCGTACACTAATGAACAGGAGAATGCGAGCGCTGTGTGTTCAGTCGTTCTCAGCGCCGTCAAAATAAAAGACGAGCGTGTCTCACGTCACTTCAGAGTTCCTACTGGCGGTACGAACGCAACCAGGAAAACGTTCCTAAGGGAACCATTAGTTCTCGGAGAACCATCCTGGTGGCTCGTTCCTAGAACTATCCGGTGCGAAAGCCCCTTATGTAATTTTAGTTTTAGCCGTGGTTCTGCACTGTCACGCCCCGAAGAGACTCTTCTTCGCATGTGCGTCTGTGAACGTGAGAGCGGACGAGTGTGTTCTTACCCTCTGGGGTGGAAGAAACGGGGCGGGCCGGGCGGCATCATGCTCCGCCCCCTCGGATGTGGGGGCCGTCCTCTGAAGGCCGGGTGTCCCGGTGGGGGGGGAGGGGGAGGCGGGCCGTGCCTGAAAACGTAAACACACACTTTACACACAGCGGAAACCTTTTTCGCCATTTCAGCATCACCGGCTATTACATGGCAGATACATATTAAACATTTAACAACATATTATAAGATATTTAAAAAAATCTTAACCCATAAATAAGTCCTTAAACGTGTGTCCTGATAAAAAGCTGAGACTTTGTGTCTTATAAAAAGGATCAAAGCTATTAATGGATGGCAGGCGCTACAAATAATGTTTAGAGAAGTTTTGTGGTTCATCAAAATTAAGATTAAAGTCGCCCTGTGGTGAAAATCCAGCTTTTAATGTTGTTTATGTGTCTATGTGGTGCTTTTAATATGCTTTAAGACAAACCATGTGTAAATTCTTAAGTCGACACCATTGCTGAGTATTTCCTCCTTAAAACTAGCCTGGCTCCGCCCTCCTACGTACTTCCGCTCAATTTCATTTTCCTTCAGTACTACGTCTGGGACTGCTGTATATTCTTAGGTTTCCAGAAACAAATTTTTTGTAGGACCAATCAGCGAATAGAGGGAGTGGCTGAGAACGATGACGTTGATGTGATCGCACACATGACTAGCGTCGGCCAATAGTGAGCCTACGTGTGACGTACAACACACAGACGCGCTGCTTTATCAAGACTCGAGGAACAGAGAGAAGGAAATTAATAGTGGAATAAAGTTTTTTTTTTTTTTTCGCACAAAAAGTATTCTCGTCGCTTTATAAACTTTATAAAAGACAGACATCTTATTCTAAACATAATCCTCTGATCATTCGGACGACCACACGTTAGCGATTGGTTATGGCAGATCCTGAGTGACTCTGGGCAGATCCAATAGTTTTGAACTTTAACAGAGAACCCGCCTTCAAGGAAGTAAACGTTTCTCAATGGAGCGAGGCCAGACTCTCTGTACAAATGAAATGTACGAGAGTCTGGTAGAACCAGGCTACCTTAAAACTGCAGTGAACCAAAGACAGTCTCAAAAACACACTTTGAAATCGCTGGTGTTTCTGACGTCACAAACTACCTTGTAACCAGTCAGATCAACGTGTGATCGTCAACCAGTGGATCTCTGAGCTGAGTGAGTGAGTGGAGGCGGGGCTCATTTGCATATTCATAGAACCGCGCATACTAAACGAGGCAAGGGTATAATAATTGACTACAGGGTGACTTTAAAATCAAGAAATCGATAGTCAACCCAGCTCTAGATGCTAGCAAAAAAAAGGCACATTTGGTTGAATGCAGTATATAAACAGTGTTTCTCCGAGGTCTGCCGGAGTGATGCGGACACCTGTGCATGTGTGGTGGAGGTCCTCTCATGTGCATGTGTGGAGGCGGAGGCGGTGGCGGACCCAAGTTCATTCCCATCGGCCCGCCTCGACCTCGACGGCCACGCATGTCTGGATACGGCCACGTCCTCCCCATGCCTCTCCTGCAACACACAGAGAGAACACGTGCTTTTTCATGAACGGGTTCATTGAAATGATTTAAAGGGATAGTTCACACAAAAATAAAAATTAGCCCATGATTTACTCGCCCTCACGTGAATATAAACGCCCTTCATATAAATGAAGAAATATTCGCCGTTGTAAATCGATGCGTACGGCCCTCTGCCGTCTATAAAGTTTTAAATATGGATATTTTTCTTACACGAACGCATCGCTTCAGTTCAGATGGACTTTATTAACCTGCCAGAGCAGTGAGGAGCACTTTATCATGGATAGATGCACTTTGATGATGGATAGATGCACTTTTATGATGGATAGATGCACTTTTATCATGGATAGATGCACTTATGATGGATAGATGCACTTTTATCATGGATAGATGCACTTATCATGGACTTCAAAACTTAAACGGCCATTCACTGCCATTATAAAGCTTGGAAGAGCCAGGACATTTTTTTAATATAACTCCGATTGTATTCGTCTGAAAGAAGAATGTCATATACACCTAGGATGACTTCAGGATTAGTAAATCATGGGCTAATTTTAATTTTGGGTGAACTATCCCTTTAAGGAAAGACTCAAGAACAGTTCGGCAGAACCTCATGGGTCCAAATCCATTGGTAAACCCGTCGCGGCCTCTTCCTCTCATGTGACCCGGGGGTCTGAAGCCTTTCATCATCATCATCATCCCACGTCCACCACGAATCCCACGGCCCATCCGGCCGCCTCTGCCACGAAACTTCATCCCACGACCCCTGCAAATAATCAGAACCAAACCTCAGACACATTTTACCTTTATATCAACTGTTTCAAAGCAGCTTCACAGTAATAATCAGGACTCAACTTCATCAAAAGAGACAAATTCTCTAAAAAGTCATTATTCAGTTTAGTGTTGATTCAGTTCAGTTCAATAACTGCGCAAAGTTCAATTAATATCAGTAATAAAACTGTAAGTTGCTGCAATCTGGCTCTTTTTCCCTCCATCATAATTGACTCCGGCGTTTCAGAAACACCAAACCAACGTTTGAGATGCTGCGATGTCATTGGTCCGCTGGTAAGTCCAGTTATCCAATCACAGCCTCTGCTGAGTTTTTTTTTTTTAAAGGATTTTATTCAGTAAATGTGTTTCCGTCTTAGTTTATCCACGTCTTCTTATCAGATAAAAAAAATATACAACTTAATTGAGCACATACGTTTTTTTAAGCCCATTTTATAGCTTTTTTAAAATGCAATATCCCAAAATTTGCATAAAAATAGGTGGATGGAAAACAAGTGGATGGGAATAACCAATGACAGTAGAAGCTTTGGTCATGTGACCTACCTAAACTTGTTGTCAGACGAAGGCTCCTCTTGCGAGGGCGTTTCTGTGGCCTCCATCACTTCCGTCGTCTCCTCCACCTGCTCCGCTTCGGCATCCATCTGGAAAACATTGGTGCTTTTTAAGTGTACGTCGAGGATTGATGCCTGTCAGTCGTATATAATAGCATTTTCAGCAGCAAACACCATGAACACATAACACCTGCCTTCACCTTTGACCCAAATCCAGATTGGAAACGACATTCAAGATGTCAAACGACAATGTCAAATGTTTGACGGTTTTCCTCTGGCCTTAAAGCCACACGACGAGCTTAACATGCCAGAACCTCCGTCATCGAACGGCCTGCTGGGATATAAGCAGCTGATCTGGGCCACGGGGATTTCAGGGCACAAGCCGTGTATTAATAGTGTGAACGCACACGGCCAACTGTACACTGAAGCATCTCTACAGAAACTGCAGAAGATCTCGCTAATGGAAACGATGCACGAGAGAAAACATCTCGAGATACTGAGAAAGAACAGATCATTTTAACAGCTCGTTATAGACCTCGTGAAATTTCAGGAATTTGAGGCAGGGCATATCAAATATATTTATAAATAATTTATGTTTTAATTAGGCTTAATTTACACCCTGAATTGCTACCTGATATCATTAGGAGGAGGGGTTTCTCAAAGCAGAGAGCATTTATTGGATAACACTTTGCATACACCCCTGAGTGCACGATTATATCATCAATGCATATGATCCATTTTTCTATTTTAATATTTCTATGTAAATTTGCATACACCCCTGTGTGCACGATTATATCATCAATATATATATGGTCCATTTTATTTTAATATTTCTATATAACTTAGTACATGGAATTTAAAGGATACTATAAAATCATGTATTTGCTCGGTGTTTATGATGATATTACACCTGAATATGATGATTACTGTTACTGAAAGTGTGTTTATGCCCACAAAATAACATAAATTTGATGATTTTAGTCGGATTTACAAGCTCTTAATTCATTAATTTCATACATTCCGAGATTTATTGTAGGCTGTCGCCATAATCGCAATGAACGAAATATTAAGCCGAGGACACAAATACACAATGAACTCTCACATATTTACAGCTAGCTAAATGCTAACAAGTGAAGTTATTCGACAGAATTAACGAAGGCGAATGTGGGATTTAACGGCTCGCCTCACCGACATTAAACACTCAGACGCTCTCATTCGAGCTCATAGCGCTTCTTCCGTGACTTACCTTATGAGATTGAGAGCTCTTCTAAACAACGAGCCTTAAAAATATGAAGTGTTTTGCACTGTACTCTAAAAAATAAGCATCCGTCTATTAATTTGTGAAACCTCGCGCGTTTATTCGGCTTTGAAATGGCGGCCCGCGCCGCACCGTCACATCCAGCGCTGATTCTCTTTGTCAGAGCGTCATGTACCGCGAGGCCCCGCCCACATCGAAGACAAGCGCGCTGTGATTGGCCAGTGCTCTTGTCCCAAGAAATACGTCATGATAATCGCTGTTGTGCGTAAACAGGTTTGATTTGGCCTTTTTCAACTCTTAACAGGCAATATATCTTCTGAGTCTATCGCATTATATACTAATCATTTAAGTAATGGTGTGAAAATTATAGATAATTGTTTTTTTTATAACAAAATAATTATGTGGAACTACATTATTGCCTAAATGCAAACCTTTTTGGAACTCGATATATAACGAGATTGATTGGAAAGAGGACTGGAGTTTACCCAGTAAATACTGTCTAACCAATAAAGTTAAAGAAGTTACATATAAAGTTAACCATTTGATTTACCCAGTGAGACAAATAGTCTCAAGATTTTTAGAGACATATTAGAGACTAAATGCGTCTTTTGTAATTTAGAAGAAGAATTTATTATTTGAATGTGTATTTACCCAATTGTTTTGGATTGATATTGAACATCTAATATTTAAATTCACAAATGTAAAGATTCGACTATCTGGTAAAGATGTCATTTTTGTTATATATAAAAGTAAGTGTTTGGAGCAGAATTTGGTGATTAACTTAATAATTATGTATGGTAAATACCACATACACAAACAGAAATGGACTAATAATAAACCTAACATTATATTATTTAAAATTGAACTCAAGCATTATATTGAGGCCTTAAAAAAGCAAAACGGATGTATAGAATTTTTTAATCATTTTCTTTTTTGATGTTTTTGTAAGTTATCCCCTGTATAATAATTTTTTTGAATTTGTTTTTTATTGTTTATTCTGTTTCCTTTGGTGCTATTATGCATGTAATAGAGGATAGCTGAATACATTGTGATCCTCTGTATGTGTATGTTGTTATTGTTCTGTTATGCAATAAAAAAAATGTAAATAAAAAAAGGTTTTATTGCTAAACATTTTTAATCCACAAATGTAGATCTTTTTTTATCTCTCCTTTTTGTAGTCTTTAAGAACTATTTGGCACAATGTCTAAAAGCCCTGTCAAAAACTAAAAAGCTATGATTTTACATGACTTGATAATCTTATATTAAATTATATGGATGTTTTTGTGTTTAGAAAGTTATTATTTATTACTTTAGAAACTGTACAGATATTTTCTTGCTTTATTTATTTGTATATTTATTACTTATGTTTTCATGTCTAAGCCCTTGTTATAACGAGTAAGTTGTCTGTAAATTGAATGCCATCTTATTTTAATATTTTTGGATTTCTTAATTTAAGAAGCCATATTTGAACGTTTTAGTTTCAAATCCACTTTTATCTTGACGTGAAATACAAAAACCAGTTTACATCAACACCAACAAGATGTTTATTCAGCCATTTAAATTTAATATTAGACATGGACACTCCACTCAAGCATCAGCAAGGAATATTTACATCAGTAAAACATGAGAGTAGAACAAACAAACAAACAGAAAAATATAAATCTGTACAAAAGCAGCCTAAAATCAGCTGTAAGATATAAAGATTCTGTATCTTCATCCATGCCCAGCTAACAAATGTATGTTAAAAAAAACAAAAAAACATTGTGGGAACAGTGATGTGCAATGTTTCTAAAACGTTTTAAATTTGGTAGTTTAAAAACGTTACGATTACATTCTCATAACCATTAAGACACTCTTAGAACATTCGTCAAGTACAAATAACATAAAGAATGTTCATTTTTGCGTGCACTGTCCCTTTAAGAGAACGTTATTTAGGTAAAACAACATCATACAAAATATTATTTAAATCATCCAAACAGTGAAAAGTTGTGGGAACATTCCCTGATAGCTGGGCGATTCCACGAAGATTTTTTAACATCCATTAGAATCTTTCCATTGCACAAAAAGTTCCTTATAGACGGCTTCATCAGACGCACGCGCGTTGCCACGGTTACGCGTCTGGCCCGAAGTTAACTTCCGGTCTGTGTTGGTTTATCGGTCTGGCTTGTGCCTAGTAAAATGACAGTGTAGCTAGCTCCTTCAAAGCTAACTCATTTGAAGCTGTAGCCTGGCAAACAACAAGCTCCTCCACTGAGTTTCACGCTGATCATGTGTTAAGGGTGACCAGATCAAATTACACAACACAGAGAGAGCCGTCTATAGTGGGAAAGGGTTGACCGTTGGTCCCGTCAGCGCCGCGCATGCGCAGATTGCTGGTCGAGGATGCTGGAGAGTTCTTTAATGTACTGAATGGTGTATTTGAGGGTTTGTATCTTGGTTAACGGTTGTCCTCTCCTGCTGTACACCGGTGGCAGGTAATCCCGGAGCTGATGAAGAGCCTCCGCCAGACTGCGCATGCGCAGCTTCTCCCGTTCGCTAGCCTTCATTCTCCTTTTCACGCTCATCTTCACTTTGGGCTTCTGTTGCGACTCGCATCCTCCGCTAGTGCTGGAGCGCGCGTCCGGTGACGAGCACGCGGACTCCGGCGAGGACGCGCTGCAAGAGTCGCCAAACGCGCGGTCCTCTTCTCTGCTCCAGTCCCACTGGGACAAAACTTTGGCCGTGTACACATCGACATCGATCCGCGCCATGTCTTCGTTCAGCTTATCCATCTATCCTGTGTGACAAAGCGTCTCTTTTATACCCGAGAACTTTACGAGCGCGAGGTTCAAAGAGAGACGCGCGCATGCGCAGAAGACCGAGGGACGCGCGCGCTTCTTGACACCCGGGTGCGAATAAGGCGATGTTGGCGGATAATGTGTAAGTGAAAAGAAAATAATTAGATTCCCCTTTTGTGGGAAATGAGTCTTTAAGTCGACACGGCGACAATTAGCAGATTGATGCGAGCAGACGAGCGCAAAAGCCGGAGGATCACACACACTTCACAGATGCTGCACTTATCATTTACATAGTTTCTTTGGGAAGAGACAGTTTTACACACACACATCTTGAAAAATAAAACCTCTCATCTTATCATGGCCTTGTGTATTTTTTATATTGTGAAGATAAATATATATATATATATATATATATATATATATATATATATATTTTTCTTTCAAATATATATTAAAACCATTAATTTTCTATAAAATACTTGGCTTGATGGTAATGACTGCAGTATTGGGGACAGACCCTATTATTAAAAAATGGTGTTATTAAAAAATAATAAATGCAGAGAATGCTTTCCTGATTTGAACGATTTTTATGAATTTAGAATTATTGGAAGAAGTTAAAAGTACTTCAACTTGAACTAAATGAAATAAAATGAAAAAAGTTTTCTATATTTATTTTTACATTTTACTTTAAATATATATATATATATCCCATTTATAAGGGAAACTATATATATATATATATATATCTCATTTATAAGGGAAACTATATATATAGAGAGGGAGGGAGATTTCACTGGGGTTTGTTTCTTATATCATTTGCCTGATTTTATACGTTTTATTCATAAAAAGAGAAATCCAAAAAACATTTAAATCTAATATATATATATAGTCTATATGTATTTTTTCTTACATTTTTTTACATTTATTTTATTTTAATGAACATTTATTATTTAATGAAATGTTTTTTGGGTCTTTCTGCCACAAATGTCCAGCCCTCTTAAAAGTGTAACGCTATTAAAACACATTCTTGAATGATTTCTACGTTCCTCCACATGTAAGCTCTTGACCAATGAATCCCTAATAAACAGTGTGTTTAATGATGCGCGCTGATGTCTGACATGTGTGTGTGTGTGTGTGTGTCGCAGCTGTCAGATCTTTCATGTCTGGGAAGGTGTGACACCTGTCACTCATGATCAAGGCCTGAGAGGAAGTGCAGGCGTTTATGCCCTTATTAGGACCACACTGTTACATCCCAGTGTTACTCTGACCAGCTCTTCCAGCAGGAGAGGGAGTTTTGTTCCTCACGGCTTTTAAAATCATGAATGCACTTTCATTTAATAGGGAATGACTGAATATTAACCCAAAATGAAACAAAAAAAACTGGTTTGAACATAATTTGCATCATATGACAGATCCATAACCGTGTATCTCCTTTTTATTATTTCTTAACTTTAACCTTGTTCTGTCTCTGTCCGGAGATGCAATTCTTATACTTACTAATGACTATAAATACATAAATGTGATACTTCTATGGCATCTGTAATTGTGTGCTGTATATTTTGAGAAAATCAACATAAAAGTGAGAAAAAAAGAAAAGAAAGAAATACTCCAGATTCCAGATGACCAACACACACATTAAAAACACACATTTATTCACAAATTGAAAAGTCAAACATTATTCTCAGTCTCAGTTGTGCTTCATCAGTCACTTCGCAAACCTCATCTTCAGTCTCTCAGCCAGCGGTCGAGGACTGTCCACCGAAGCGTCCGAGTCCGAGTCATCAGACCTCCCATGATGCACCTGGATCAGGCTCGCCGGTCTGACCGACTCTTTTTCTGGGGTTTTAATCCTCATCTGGTCATCACTGGGGGATTTATGGGGGATTTTGACGGAATTCTGCGTGATTTTGATGGAATTCTGGGTAATTTTGTCGGATTTCTGGGTAATTTTGACGGATTTCTGGGTAATTTTGTCGGATTTCTGGGTAATTTTGACGGATTTGACCTTGACTTTGCTTTGGAGTCGGTTCTCCACGTCGCTGTCACACACACTCGTCTTACACACCGTCTTACACACCTTCTCTGCAGGTTTTCCGGCGGGATTCTGCTTTGGGTTTGCAGTGGTCCTGGTTTTTGTATCCGCAGCTTCAGACGGAGCGGATGGGATTGAACGGATCGGTTCAGGACTGTTCTTCATCAGGATCCGGTCTTTAAGAGAGCGAGTCGGGTCAGGAGAGGCCGTGAACGAGGAGGAATCCCAGTCGATAGTGCTGAGATGCAGCTGGCCAATCAGAGCCGACTCGGAAGGGGAATTCTGGGAAGGCGGAGAGCGCTGGACTGGGATCTTTGGGATCTCAGGTTGTGGTGGATTCTGGGTAAATCCGGCATCTGGATCAGTGTCGGTCTGAAGACACATCTGAGCAAACAGATCCGACACGGCATCATGGGAATCAGCCGGCTTCTCTTGCTTCGCTTTCGGCTTCTTTTCTGCACACACACACACACACACACACACACACACACACACACACACACACACACACACACACACACACACACACACACACACATCAAAATCGTAGGTTGGTTGTAGTTATGCTTGGCTATAAATATTTTACTCTCAAGAAATTGCTCTTTATAAGCTATGAAATAATTAAAAAATCTTGATGATTTTAATAAAAAAATATAATATACACATCTATGGTTGGTTGTATTTAAATGCATCACCTTTTCATTTTAGTAATTTTTTACTTCAACTTTAAATGAAAATTAGTTTTGAAAATAACTGAAATAGAATAAGATAAAGTTTTTATATTTATTTTTATATTTTAAAAAAGTGTGTATATATATAGGCTATATATACATAAATACACAAAAAATTAAATGTAAAAATAAATATAAAAACTATCTTATTCTATTTCAGTTATTTTCAAAACTAATTTTCATTTAGTTAAAGTTGAAGTATAAAATTACTAAAATATATATATACATAAAAAAATTTAAAAAATTAAATACATTTTATATACACACACACTTTTTTTTTACCTAAACTAAACGAAAATTAGAAATGTTGCAACTAAAAAAATGATTATTTTTAAAAAATTAAAAATAAACATTAAAAATAAAAACATTTATATATTTTTTTATTTGATTTCCGTTAACATTTATTTGATTTCAAACAGAACAGCACTTATTCAAGTTTTTATTAACATTTTGAATTAGCTCTTTTTTTCACACTAATATTAGTTTAATATTCAGTGACTTTAGTGTGTTGTTTTGTCCTTTTAGTAGTGTTTTATTTTCTTAAAATCTTGCTATTAAGATGTAATTTCTTTTTATTATTTATTTCCAATTTATCATTTCATTTCATTTCAGTTTATTTCCAAGACGACATTTCTATTTCTATAGTTTTATCTAACATCAGTTAACAGGAATATTCTGAACAGAGGTAGTATTGGTACTTCTGTGCGACACCTCACGTAATCAAAGCGTCTGTGTGTGT
>JAJAQA010000005.1:50972738-50987738 GCA_021464565.1 Rutilus rutilus
TTTTGACTGATGCAACTTATACTCCGGAGCGACTTATAGTCCGGAAAATACGGTAAGTTATTTATTCTTTCTGTGCGGCCCGGTACCAAATGTCCCACGGACCGGTGTGTGCACCTGTATCATCAGCAGGTGTGTGTGTGTGTGCACCTGTATCATCAGCAGGTGTGTGTGTGTGTGTGTGTGTGTTTGTGTGTGTGTGTGTGCACCTGCATCAGCATCAGGTTGGGTCTCCTCCTCCTGAACGGCTGCACGGGTTTGTCCTTCGTCACCAAGAACTCACTGATGATCTGAAAACACCAAACCAGGATCATGTGACACTGAAGACACTACATCAACAAAAGCAGACCATAATAATAATACACTCATAACACACTCATAACACACTCATACACTCATAATACACCACAGGACTCACTTCTGTAAACGGGAACTGCTCACACGCCAGCGTCTTCCTGCACACAGAAAATACACACACTTTACTCAGGAGTGTGTGATTATTACTCTCTCTCTCTCACACACACACACACACACACACACTCACTTTCTGATGTTGGCTTCGAGGGATGAGGCCTGGCGTGTGTGTTCAGTGCGATGCCACTCACACACACACACACACACACACACACACACACACACACACACACACACACACACACACACACACACACACACACACACACACACTCACTCACTCACTCACTTTCTGATGTTGGCTTCGAGGGATGAGGCCTGGCGTGTGTGTTCAGTGCGATGCCACTCACACTCTCTCACACAAACACACACACACACACACACACACACACACACACACACACACACACACACACACACTCACTTTCTGATGTTGGCTTCGAGGGATGAGGCCTGGCGTGTGTGTTCAGTGCGATGCCACTCACAGGGACACTGGGAATCGTAGTCCTGCGGTGAGCAGAAGCGCTCGCTCTTACAACACACACACCCACTGCGCTCGTGCGCTTTAGCAGAGCCTGGAAGACAAAGAGGAAACTCAATAAACCCTGGAAACTCTCAGAAACTAACATACACACACACACACACACGAAACTAACCAGGATGTCGACAGACCAGGCAGTGTGTGACCTTCTTCACCGCGACCTCTGACCTTTCAGCTCTGTGTGAGTTCCACTCATCCAACCTGCAGAAAAGCAGAGAAACACACTCAACTCTGAACCAACACACACACACACACACACACACACACACACACACACACACACACACACACACACACACACCCAACCTGCAGAAGAGCAGAGAAACACACTCAACTCTGAACCAACACACACACACACACACACACACACACACACACACTATCTGTTTTATAATAATGTAATTAAAACACCCAGAACTGTGAGAAAACAACAATAACCTGAAATACGTCTGGATTGTAATAGAGCAGTGGGTTACAGTGGGTTACTCTAAATTGATATACGATAAAAAAAAACACATAAAATGAAGACATAAACAAATACATATTTCTAATATAATATAATAATAAATAAAAACACAAAATAAAGATAAATAAACAAAAATGTATTTCTTATATAATTAATATTAAAAATATATATTTATATAACTCAATAAAAATAAATAATATTTATGTAATAAAAAAACCAAGATGTAAAACAAAATGTATTTCTTACATAATATAATAAAAACTAATTTAAAATAATAAAATATAATACAACAAAATAAATAATAATAATATTCTTATATAATATAATAAAAAAAAATAATAATAATAATAATATTGTGACATAACATAATGAAAATAAATAATATTCAAAATTTTAAATACAATAAATACAATTATAATAAAATAATACAAATATAATTTTTTTTACAAAAAAAAGTAAAATAAAAATCCTGAACAAAGCTATTTTATTTCATAATGAAAATACTGATACATTAATATAGTCTTTGTCAATATTTTGAATATTATATATTTTCTGTTTGCATTTTAATTTTAGTTCAAGTTTAAGTAATGTTGTTGTGTGTTTGTTTTTGTAATTTAAATGTTATTTTTTTTAAATATGTCTATTTGTTTTAGTTATTTTAGTACATCCGGTTAAACTAAACAAAAAGGAGAAATATTGCCTTGGCATTTTTTTATTTTTTTTATCAGTTTAATGTATTTGAAGTAAAGAAGATGTTTTTAATGTGTGTTTCAGCTTCAGTTAAGAATGATGAGCATGAATAGAGAGAGATTAGTTCATACTTCTGAAGAAGAGTTTGTCCTCTCAGACTGTGAATCAGCTTCAGTGTGTGTTCTCTCCCGACTCCAGCGACGCCCTGCAGACACACACACACACACACACACACACACACACACACACACACACACACACACACACACACACACACACACACACACACACACTCAGAGCTTCATCACTTCACAGGAATCTTCTTTCGCTCGGTTCTGCCGTTTGTACCTTCGGGATATAATCGCATCCCAGGAAAATGGCCAGACCCACGAGCGTCTCCCGGGACAGGCCGAGCTCCTCCTGAACGCTGGACATCTGATAGCAGTCGACCTGCGGATCCTGCGGGACAGTCGAGAACAGGCAGCGTTATTACACAACACAGAGTGTTTCAAAGCAGCTTTACAGAGATAACAGGAAAATAATGCAACACAGTTTGTGTCTAGAAGAAAACAGCGTCACAGTCCAGCTTAACTAAGTTCAGTGATGGTTCATTTTTGTTGTTAAATAGTTATTAATTAAATGAAATGTCCCCAACTAAGCAAGCCTAACACCAGTGTTGGGGAGAGTTACTTTTAAAAGTAATGCATTACAATATTGCGTAAATCCCCAGAAAAGTAACTAATTTCGTTACTTAGTTACTTTTTATGGAATGTAATGCGTTACGTTGGTAAATGTAAAGGCAGTTTCACAGCGACAGTGAGATGAATAATCCTCAGGATGAAGGAAATGCAGATTTAACCCTTTCAGCTTCTGTTATTCTGGATTAAAGAACAACAGGAGACAGGAGGAGTTCAACACTCTTATTCCTAAATTATTAGTATAAACTTATTAGTACAGCTGAATTAGATCATTGAAGGTCAGTTAATAAAGTGAGATTAAATACATAAAGTATATTTGTGTCATTTAATATAGTTCATTATAAAAGTTGTGTGTAAAATTCTGAGATTGCATTTTACTGTTTTTATTCATTTTGAGGAATACTGAATGTTTTCGTGCGAGTGAGACGAGTAAAAGCATGATCACATTTAGTCTAGAACTGCAATAACCATCATGCGCACACACACACACACACACACACTCTCTCTCTCTCACTCTCACACACACACAGTACACACACACACTCTCTCTTTCTCTCTCTCTCTCTCACACACATACACACACACACACACACACACACACACACACAAAAATGTTCTCTCAACATGGGGACAGGAGAGCTGTCAGTCAATAAATGTGAAAAAGTAACTTAGATATTTTGTTGTAAACTGAAAAAGTAATCTGATTACATAACTCAAGTTACTTGTAATGAGTTCCACAGAACACGGTTAGACACACATGAGATGAGAGCATGTTTAGAGAGTGAGAGCATGAGACTGGACCTTAGTGCTCATGTTGAAGTTCCGGTACACGGTGCGAGCGCCGTACAGGAAGGCGTCGCCGTCGTTAGTGATGCACCCGTCCACGAAGCCCCGCGAGTCCAGGAACGCACACATGGCCTCCGCTTCTCCCGCCGCCGTCACCCACGGCACACCCAGACAGTCCAGCATCTGCGCACACTGGGAGAGAAGCGTTTCGAGCAGGATTTGGGGTATTATTCCTGTTTTAAAGGTTCCTAACTGTGTTTTGGTGTCTCCTACAACAGGTTTACATTCATCCACGATCAAAAAAACACAGATTTCCTCATAATAATCTCTATTGCAGCATCACCTCATTTTCTCTCAGTGTCTGAAACGCTTCGTTCGGAGATTCAGTCTCTCTAAGCTCCGCCTCTCTGAGAGCTGCTCTGCTCTGATTGGTCAGAAAGCAAACACTCATTATCATATCTGAATCTCAGCTCTTGATCTCAGTGATACGAACAGTGACGATGGCGTGGGTTTTACCGTATCAATCTCAGAAAACAGCATCTTCTCCACATGAACAACACGAGCCAAACTCTTCCAGTCTCAGATACACTACAGTGTTTGAGGGCGGAGCTAAGAGACGCTGCTCAGCCAATCAGGACCAGAGGCGGGCATTATGCAAATTAGCTACATGTGAGACTGGAATCACTGACTCGTTTCAGCAGATCAGAATCGCTTCTTTCTTTTAGGAGACTTTATCTGATCTTTGAAACTTTGCAGAGCTTTTACATTCACAAACCGCTCTACTACACACTGCATGAGAAGTGATATCCGACAAAGTGACTGTACTCGTCAGAATAAAGGCACACACACCTCTCTGAGGACGGCCTTGAATCGGCCTCGGCCGGTGTGTTTAGCAGATGCTGGTTTGGTGACGCTCTCGGGCCGCCGGCCGCCGAATCTCATCTCGGAGCGTTTGCTCATGGTTTCGGCTTTGATTCTGGGAGCTTCTCCTTCCATCACGAACACCAGCTTCACTCCCATCAGAGTGAGCGAAGACACGCGGAAGAACAGATTCCTGTGCGACACACACAACACACACGACATCATGTGAGCGACTCTGAGATCAAACCACTGAAGATGCTAGCGCTGCACGATTAATCGCACCTTCCATGAAATCGCAAAGGCTGTGATCATTAGTGATGTGCAGCTTGTCAGTGACGTACGGCTCAGTAAATGCGGCTCACGCTGAAAGCACTGAGTTTGAGTCACTTATAACGTGCATTTGAAAAAGCAAAACATGTTTCCAAACATGAGAAGCATTTATGAACCTCTTGTCCAACAAAAGACGACATTTATTAACATGCTTTTAACTCACTTCTGAAGGACAGCTGAGCTCCTCCTTCTGTGAGATGATGAGCTTCTGACACAGAATAAGGCAGTCGTGTGTTTATTAGTCATGTTTAATCAAAGCATTTCAGTCTTCTGGTTATTCAGAAACAGCGATAGAGGTTTCCTGGAAAGATGCGTGTTATCGTACTCCTGCGTGTGTGTGAGTGTGTGTGTGTGTGACGCCCTCTGGTGTTCAGATGGAGTGTGTGTGTGTGTGTGTGACGCCCTCTGGTGTTCAGATGGAGTGTGTGTGTGTGTGTGTGTGACGCCCTCTGGTGTTCAGATGGAGTGTGTGTGTGTGTGTGTGTGACGCCCTCTAGTGTTCAGATGGAGTGTGTGTGTGTGTGTGTGTGACGCCCTCTGGTGTTCAGATGGAGTGTGTGTGTGTGTGTGTGTGTGTGTGTGTGTGTGTGTGTGACGCCCTCTGGTGTTCAGATGGAGTGTGTGTGTGTGTGTGTGACGCCCTCTAGTGTTCAGATGGAGTGTGTGTGTGTGTGTGTGTGACGCCCTCTGGTGTTCAGATGGAGTGTGTGTGTGTGTGACGCCCTCTGGTGTTCAGATGGAGTGTGTGTGTGTGTGTGTGTGTGACGCCCTCTGGTGTTCAGATGGAGTGTGTGTGTGTGTGTGTGTGTGTGTGTGTGTGTGACGCCCTCTGGTGTTCAGATGGAGTGTGTGTGTGTGTGTGTGTGACGCCCTCTGGTGTTCAGATGGAGTGTGTGTGTGTGTGTGTGTGACGCCCTCTGGTGTTCAGATGGAGTGTGTGTGTGTGTGTGTGTGTGACGCCCTCTGGTGTTCAGATGGAGTGTGTGTGTGTGTGTGTGTGTGTGTGTGTGTGTGTGTGTGACGCCCTCTGGTGTTCAGATGGAGTGTGTGTGTATGTGTGTGACGCCCTCTGGTGTTCAGATGGAGTGTGTGTATGTGTTTGTGTGTGTGTGTGACGCCCTCTGGTGTTCAGATGGAGTGTGTGTGTATGTGTGTGTGTGTGTGACGCCCTCTGGTGTTCAGATGGAGTGTGTGTGTGTGTGTGTGTGTGACGCCCTCTGGTGTTCAGATGGAGTGTGTGTGTGTGTGTGTGTGTGACGCCCTCTGGTGTTCAGATGGAGTGTGTGTGTGTGTGTGTGACGCCCTCTGGTGTTCAGATGGAGTGTGTGTGTATGTGTGTGTGTGTGACGCCCTCTGGTGTTCAGATGGAGTGTGTGTGTGTGTGACGCCCTCTGGTGTTCAGATGGAGTGTGTGTGTATGTGTGTGTGTGTGTGTGACGCCCTCTGGTGTTCAGATGGAGTGTGTGTGTATGTGTGTGTGTGTGACGCCCTCTGGTGTTCAGATGGAGTGTGTGTGTATGTGTGTGTGTGTGACGCCCTCTGGTGTTCAGATGGAGTGTGTGTGTGTGTGTGTGTGTGACGCCCTCTGGTGTTCAGATGGAGTGTGTGTGTGTGACGCCCTCTGGTGTTCAGATGGAGTGTGTGTGTGTGTGTGTGTGTGTGTGTGTGTGTGTGTGTGACGCCCTCTGGTGTTCAGATGGAGTGTGTGTGTGTGTGTGACGCCCTCTGGTGTTCAGATGGAGTGTGTGTGTGTGTGTGTGTGTGTATATGTGTGTGTGTGACGCCCTCTGGTGTTCAGATGGAGTGTGTGTGTATGTGTGTGACGCCCTCTGGTGTTCAGATGGAGTGTGTGTGTGTGTGTGTGTGTGTGTGTGTGTGTGTGTGTATATGTGTGTGTGTGACGCCCTCTGGTGTTCAGATGGAGTGTGTGTGTATGTGTGTGTGTGACGCCCTCTGGTGTTCAGATGGAGTGTGTGTGTGTGTGTGTGTGTGACGCCCTCTGGTGTTCAGATGGAGTGTGTGTGTGTGTGTGTGTGTGACGCCCTCTGGTGTTCAGATGGAGTGTGTGTGTGTGTGTGTGTGTGTGTGTGTGACGCCCTCTGGTGTTCAGATGGAGTGTGTGTGTGTGTGTGTGTGACGCCCTCTGGTGTTCAGATGGAGTGTGTGTGTGTGTGTGTGTGACGCCCTCTGGTGTTCAGATGGAGTGTGTGTGTGTGTGTGTGTGTGTGTGACGCCCTCTGGTGTTCAGATGGAGTGTGTGTGTGTGTGTGTGTGTGTGTGTGTGTGTGTGTGTGTGTGACGCCCTCTGGTGTTCAGATGGAGTGTGTGTGTATGTGTGTGACGCCCTCTGGTGTTCAGATGGAGTGTGTGTATGTGTTTGTGTGTGTGTGTGACGCCCTCTGGTGTTCAGATGGAGTGTGTGTGTATGTGTGTGTGTGTGTGACGCCCTCTGGTGTTCAGATGGAGTGTGTGTGTGTGTGTGTGTGTGACGCCCTCTGGTGTTCAGATGGAGTGTGTGTGTGTGTGTGTGTGTGACGCCCTCTGGTGTTCAGATGGAGTGTGTGTGTGTATGTGTGACGCCCTCTGGTGTTCAGATGGAGTGTGTGTGTATGTGTGTGTGTGTGACGCCCTCTGGTGTTCAGATGGAGTGTGTGTGTGTGTGACGCCCTCTGGTGTTCAGATGGAGTGTGTGTGTATGTGTGTGTGTGTGTGTGACGCCCTCTGGTGTTCAGATGGAGTGTGTGTGTATGTGTGTGTGTGTGACGCCCTCTGGTGTTCAGATGGAGTGTGTGTGTATGTGTGTGTGTGTGACGCCCTCTGGTGTTCAGATGGAGTGTGTGTGTGTGTGTGTGTGTGACGCCCTCTGGTGTTCAGATGGAGTGTGTGTGTGTGACGCCCTCTGGTGTTCAGATGGAGTGTGTGTGTGTGTGTGTGTGTGTGTGTGACGCCCTCTGGTGTTCAGATGGAGTGTGTGTGTATGTGTGTGTGTGTGACGCCCTCTGGTGTTCAGATGGAGTGTGTGTGTGTGTGTGTGTGTGTGACGCCCTCTGGTGTTCAGATGGAGTGTGTGTGTGTGTGTGTGTGTGACGCCCTCTGGTGTTCAGATGGAGTGTGTGTGTGTGACGCCCTCTGGTGTTCAGATGGAGTGTGTGTGTGTGTGTGTGTGTGTGTGTGTGTGACGCCCTCTGGTGTTCAGATGGAGTGTGTGTGTGTGTGTGACGCCCTCTGGTGTTCAGATGGAGTGTGTGTGTGTGTGTGTGTGTGTATATGTGTGTGTGTGACGCCCTCTGGTGTTCAGATGGAGTGTGTGTGTATGTGTGTGACGCCCTCTGGTGTTCAGATGGAGTGTGTGTGTGTGTGTGTGTGTGTGTGTGTGTGTGTGTATATGTGTGTGTGTGACGCCCTCTGGTGTTCAGATGGAGTGTGTGTGTATGTGTGTGTGTGACGCCCTCTGGTGTTCAGATGGAGTGTGTGTGTGTGTGTGTGTGACGCCCTCTGGTGTTCAGATGGAGTGTGTGTGTGTGTGTGTGTGACGCCCTCTGGTGTTCAGATGGAGTGTGTGTGTGTGTGTGTGACGCCCTCTGGTGTTCAGATGGAGCATTTACTACCGATCTGCCGTTCGTCACTGAGAAACTGCGCATAAAATAATCGATGAATCGTTTCAGTGCGTTTAATTGTGCAGCCGCTCCAGACTCACCTGAGATGCGGCTTCGTGACTTTTCCCATCATGCCCTGCACATGCTGGGCCTCACAGACCCACAGGCTGAGGTCCACGGCGAGGGTTTTCCCTGACAGGCTGTAGAGCGGGACACTCTGCCGGACCGGCTCCAGGATCGACCAGAGCTCAGACACACCCATGACCTTTAGAGGAGACACACACACACACACATGACACAGACACACCCATGACCTTCAGAGGAGACACACACACACACACACACACACACACACACACACACACACTCATGACACAGATACACCCATGACCTTCAGAGGAGACACACACACACACACTCATGACACAGATACACCCATGACCTTCAGAGGAGACACACACACACACACACACACACACACACACACACTCATGACACAGACACACCCATGACCTTCAGAGGAGACACACACACACACTCTTAACACAGAAGGATTTTAGGATTTTTAGGATACTTGGATGAATAAAAAGTAAAAAAATAAACATAAAAATAAAAAAAAAGAAGCAATTTAAAAGAAAATAGAAATCTTCTGTAACAGCGATATACTCTACTGGTCAGTCATTTTTTTTCTTTCTTTTTTTGAAATAAATCAATACTTTTATTCTGCAAGGGTGTGTTAAATTGATAAAAAGTGATAGTAAAGAAGATTTATATTATTAGAAAATATTTTTTTATTTTGAATAAATGCAGTTCTTTTACACCTTTTATTCATCAAATATATTAGGCAGCAGAACTGTGTCCAACAATCATAATAAATCTGAATATTAGAGTGATTTCTGAATGATCATGTGATAGACTGGAGTAATGAATGATGCTGAACATTCAGCTTTGCATCACAGGAATAAATTATTTTTTAAAGTATATTCAAATAGAAAACTATTATTTTAAGTTGTAATAATATTTCACAATATGACTTTTTTTTCCCTGTATTTTTGATCAAATAAACGCAGCCTTGATGAGCATTAGAGACTTCTTTCATAAATATAAAAAATTGTAATGTTTCCAAACTTTTGACCTGTACTGTGTGTTAGAGTGTGTGTGTGTGTGTGTGTGTGTGTGTGTGTGTGTGTGTGTGTGTGTGTTAGAGTGTGTGTGTGTGTGTGTGTGTGTGTGTGTGTGTGTGTGTGTGTGTGTGTGTGTGTGTGAAGAACACCACAGACACAGTGTAACCATCATGGGGAAATCTCAGAGTAAAACTGGGAGTTACTGGGAAAAATATAATACACTGATGTTTTGCCAGATGAGAAGTTTATCTATGTATCATCTTTTTACTCTTTCAATTACTTTTATAACTGTTTTAATTTTCCTTGCTTTTATTTTTTTATTCCTTTCTGTGTAAAGTACTTTGAATTACCATAGTGTATGAAATGTGCTATATAAATACACTTGCATTGCCTTGCCTTGCCTACACACACACACACACATATATATATATATATATATATATATATATATATATATATATATATATATATATATATATATATATATATATATATAACATGTATGTATTTTTGTATATACATATACAATTTGTTTGTTAGTATATATAATACATATACATCCTATCCTATCCAACATATTAAAGTACATGTATCCACTATTCAGATGAACAAAACACAAAATATGTCAACTCTGACATCCCCGCGCTACAATTTATACGGCGCGATTGTTACTTACATATGTTATATGTATCTTGATGTATGAAGGAGTGGTGTTTATATGTTTAATCTGTTGTTTTGAAGATGTTTTGGTTGTGTAAAGCCTCCAGTTTGAATATTTGAACTCCTCGCGCATCTGGAACCCCATCAGCGCCTCTAGCGGTCAGGAGGAGGAACACGCTGAACACGCGCTTACTGTGCGTTTAAAATGTACAATTATTTTACTTTTTATTTGTATTTTTATAAAAACACAAACATTCGTTCCTTAATTAGATTGGTAACGGTTAAAAAAGAGAGATAAAAAATAAATAATTGAATTATCAGTGATTTATTCAGGATGTGACGTCTTCAGAGACCCGTATGTACGTGACGTGTCTCAATCCCGGAATTCAGCAGCGCAGGAACTCTCGAGCTGCGGGCAGATTGATTCATCATAAACATCTCACAAACACAATAAATGTGAGTAATACTGTAGATTAAACTATAATATGTTAAAGCATCAATGACACGAGCAGCAGTTTTGATTCTCATGTCGCTTGATCATAATATGACGGTCATGTTGTGAGTTGCACTTCAGGAAAATAATCATGCGATGTCTTTTAAATGCCTTAAAATACCATTTCATTATCATTATAAATCAGTATGTAATCTTTCGGCACCGTGGTATCTGAATTGCACTATAACTTACATGCGGTTGCAATATTTTTTTAAATGATACATATTTTTTCCTTCATAGTTATACTAGTGTTTAGCAGTCAAGTTCAAGTAGTAAAAACTCCATTCATTTTGTTAATCGATGGTATTTGCTTCCTGTAAAGACATCAGCCCGCATTATTTCAGCTTTTTATTTTTTTATAATCGTATTTAACAACAGAATTCACTGTGGATAAACTACATTACCCATGATGCTGTACGGAAAATCATAGCCCCGCCCACTCCCATAACTCATTTGAATCTCCCTACGCTCTCAAAATACTTAAATATTTGTATGTATATGTGCAATAAATGTAAAATATATGGCTTCTATAGATATAATCAACAGTAGTTTTATATTTATACATCGTTCGTAATTTGATTGTTGTTCGCGATGCTTCATGGGATTGTAGTTCTTTAAATACTTTTTTGCTTCAAGTCAAAGTTTGTAGAGTTATGATTGACATCGTTGCTGATTTTTTTGGGGAGAAATGAATGGCAAAAATAACTTCCAGAAAAAGTGGGCAGCACTATTGTGCTGTACCTTAAAATGAACATGCTTTAATAGATGCTATAATGAAGGTAAGAGCACAGTGGTGTGTGATGTAAGGCCGGTCTCAGTAAACGCATGTTGTGTTTCAGCGTGATGGTGACTGACGTACAGCTGGCCATATTCGCCAACATGCTGGGCGTCTCGCTATTCCTGCTGGTGGTTCTGTATCACTATGTGGCTGTGAACAACCCGAAGAAACTGGAGTGAGCCTGGAGAGGTGAGCGCGCGCACACACACACACACACACACGATCATGTCTGATGGGAGACTGACGTTTGCTCTTGCAGGATCTGAAAGGCCTCGGAGAGCGAGGAGAACCGGAGGATGATCCAGCCTGTAAATCTGCGTTTTGTATGGAAATCATGGGAATAAATGGTCAAAGTGCGAGAGGATTTGTGTGTGTGTGTGTTTCTCTTGATGCCAATAACGAAGTCTGCGTTTCTTTCGTAAATACACATCTATGTTTATTGCTTTCTAGAGTTCACAGAGAAATGCATTTAATGCTCAGTATTTCACACTGAGGTTGATCAGGTTTCTGAACTGTGATAAGCAACACAATCCTATGCACATCATTTTTCAATTACAAAACAAAGACACACACACTTAAAAAGGGTTTCCTTAGAAACACAACACATGTGTGGTGTGTTAGTGTTTGTTTATGGACGGTTAAAACAGCTGCAGCACTGCTGAATGCTGGGAAAGCACCACATCTCAGTCACCATTAAACATGAGGAGCTTCTGATGATCCTCAGGTCGGCAAAGATCTGTTGAGATGAAAGGCTTTAAGTATTAAAGTGTTCATGCACACGGGAATGACCAATCACAACACACTGCTCCAGCCGACCAATCAGAGCACAGTGTGCTTTTCAGAAGGAGGGGCTTCATAGAGACAGGAAGTAAACAGAGCGTTACTGACAGACTGGGAAGAGAGGAGCCGCAACAATGGAGAATATGAGGAGAATAATCAACATTCAAGCAGGAAAACCTGTTCTAGTAGAGCCTGAAACATCATCAGGACTGTGTGTGTCGTGTGTGTGTGTGTGTGTTACCTGTTTGTGTGTTTAGCGTCTCCAGTGCTCTTCAGCAGAGATGTGGTGGTCAGACACAATGAACCGTCTTTCCCAGACACACCTAAACACAGCAGATTCTGAGTTACACGGATCCATCGGCAGCGCGCGTTAATATTCAAATCACAAGCTACAAATAATCAGCAGGGATGCATGCTGGGATACATGCATTCATAAATAAAGCCCGACACATTGAAATGGAAGTTTATTTAACCTAATTATCATATTTGATGCATCAGATTCAGGAACAAACAGCTCAGTTTTACTCAGAGGCCCAAAAATATGCAAATTTGTGCAGATGCTGATATTTATATGAAATTCTGATGCTTGTAAATCAATGAGATGTTTATAACAGGACCGTAAGATATCTAAATGCTCAGTTTTATGATCGAAGCTCTGAGGTTTTAAAACATATAATGCACTGATGATTGAGAGATGAACAAATAATCCTTCCTCAAAAGCCTGATGATCATATTTGATACTCGTGACTTTTCTGTAAAATGATGATCAAGTAAACCCCAGACAATATTAAAGTTATTCTTACGTTTACTTGATCAATATCAGTAAAGATTTGCCAGCAGAACGACACGAGCTGAAGGAGGACGTTTGTAAAGACTTTTACGTGCTAAAAAAGGTCTAACCAATCAGACGACAGGAGTTTGTGTGCGACAGCCACGCTTCGTCACGTTGAGCATTGATAGGCTTATTAAATATGATGCAGTAAGGCTTTATAGGGTTAAGTAGAGCTCAGGGCTCTGACCCGCCAGGTGCTTCTTGATGTCGGGTTTGATGAGTTTCCACACTCTCATGTTGTGCGTCTCGAGGCCCGTGAGCGGGACGACTGCGGACTGAACGTCCCTCCGCACCGGGATCCGGCTGGGCCGAGGCTGCAGCTCACACCTGAAACCAGAACACAAGGTAATATTGGAAGTAATTGTTTAAAAATGTCCATTATGAAACGAAGTATAGATTTATGGATATGTTGTCATCAATCAAACCATAATGTACATACATTCATATGTTTTCTCTACAGTAAGTATCAGGGGCCGGCTTCACAAAGATAGACTTTGACTATGGCTTCGATATAGTAGATTGTGCAACGGTCTGATTTAGATGTCTGACTAAGCACTCAAGACTCTGACTATCTTAAGTAGGACTACACTGCAATGCATTCTGGGTAAAATAAGACACTTTTCAAAACAAAAAACATGGCGGATCGAGTAAGCGCATTCAGCCGCTCGGTGCAGTTTACCCCAGCGGAGAACATGTGTGTGCTGGAGGAGTATAACAGTTACAAGGACATTTTACATGGGAAATTTAGCGGAGAATGAAGTAACAAGAAGAAATGTTTCAATTATGAGCCATTTCCCCTTTTCTTTTGGCTGTTTGTAATGTAACTGATTGTTACTGCTGGTTGCCAAGGTAACAGAGTCTTAGACCTGAGTTAGCCTGGGGGTAAGGGGTCTAATTTTTTTGGTCTAAATGAAGTTGCATTAGCCTAGTCTATGAGCAAATTATAGACTTGTCTAACACAGATCGGTCTAAAATAGCTTTGTGAAACCGGCCCCAGATGATGATGTTCACCTGCTGTACTCTATAGACGTCAGGATGTCCAGGGATTCCCGCAGCGGTTCCTAGAGAACAGTCCCATCAGCATCTCAATCCATAATGCATCAGTGTTTATGAACAGCGCTAGTAAATGTGTGTTTCTACCTGTACTGTGAACGCCGTCCTCTGATAGGATGCCTGAGAGTGGGCGGGGCCTGATCTTCCAGCCTTGCCCCGCCCACCACGTATATCATTAGATTGGCCGGCTGGGCGGAACTCAGGGCAGCTGTTGCCTAGGCAACAACACAGACAGGGTTACCTCGTTAAAAAACATTCTTGTAACCATGGTAACAGTGGAATGTGCTGGTAACTATAGAAACACAGTCAGCTCACGTGAGCTACATTCACAGTGAATTGTGGAGTTTACAATATGATCAAATATAATTTTGTATTTGGTTTTGGTTTTGCAGAAGCTGACGTGAGAAGGAATGATAAAGAAAGGCCAAAGGTCACAGAAGCAGTTTGAACAGAAGGATGTTTATTAGAAAAAAGATGAACCGCTGGGATTCTCCTATCAGCTCACGGAGAACAACAACACAAGATACACTGAATGACCGAACACACACTCATGTGCTCTACAGATTACTGCACTCGTTCAGTTTCAGCGCGGTGAGCTGCTGTTACACACTCACAGACGGATGAGAACAAACCCTCAGGTCCACAATGAGGAAGCTTCAGGATGAGAAGAAATGAAGTCAGAGATGTAGAGAGAACAGGAAGTGACATGACATCATCACAGCAGAGACGAGACACGACAGCGAGCGTCAGTTCGATTATTCACACACGGTTCTGCTAGGATGGCTAATGTTGAGCTAGCCGTTCTGAACCGCCAGTGAGCGCAGGTCCGGCGTCTGCTGAGGGAATTCTGGGATTTCAGACGGCAGCGTCTGTCTCATCATGGATGTTATTCATTACAGAG
>JAJAQA010000005.1:50990238-51030238 GCA_021464565.1 Rutilus rutilus
GAGATGCTCAGGCTTCTGGGAAAACACACAACGAGATAAAAAAACATCCATCAGGACGAAGGTAGAAGAGATGCCATGTCAGCAGCTGGGTAAGGTAAATATTACAGTTTTTAATTGGCTATGTCTATAAAGCTTTCTTTAATTTTATTTCAGTTTTAGTTATTTTAGTACATCAAGTTAAACTAAATAAAGCAGTTTAATGTTTATTTTATAACTTTCAGTTGAAGTCCCCCTGTAGTCAATCATTGTATCCCTTAAAACTCATCTTTGATCCGCAAAATGACATATTTAAACGTTTATGCCGTAAAATACATTGAATGTAACTCGACAGAATGCGCGATTCTATGAATATGCAAATGAGCCCCGCCTCCACTCACTCACTCAGCTCAGAGATCCACTGGTTGACGATCACACGTTGATCTGATTGGTTACAAGGTAGTTTGTGACGTCAGAAACACCAGCGATTTCAAAGCGTGTGTTTGAGACTGTCTTTGGTTCACTGCAGTTTTAAGGAGAAAATACTCAGCAATGGTGTCGACTTATGAACTTACACATGGTTTGTCTTAAAGCGTATTAAAAACACCACATAGACACATAAACAACATTAAAAAGCTGGATTTTCACCACAATTTGCATATTCATAGAACCGTGTATGCTAAATGAGGCAAGGGTGTCGAGTTACAGTCAAGATATTTTAAGGCATAAACGTTTAAATATGTCATTTTGCGGATCAAAGGTGAGTTTTAAGGGATACCATGATTGACTTTAAAAGTTTTATGGTTTCAGGGTCTTACGCAGGTTTAGGTGGGCTGCTGTTCTTCGTGTTTCTGCGGTTGTCAGACGCGAAGCCCTTGCTGTTCCTCACGTGTTTGAGGATGGAGGCGCGCAGGTTCATCAGGCTGCTGTGTTCAGACAGAACTAGCCGCGGCCACGGGTTACACTCCGCCATGTCCAGCGCTGCTATGGCAACCGCTCGCCCCACCTGTTCGTACACCTCAGGTGTGTATTTGGGCGGGAAGGCGGGCGGCGGAGGGGGCGTGGCTCTTCCGTTATCGTGACAGGCGGGTGGGATGGTGTTCACCGAACGCCCCGTGTTGTAGTTGCACTCCAGTGTGTAACTAAATACAAGGAAACACACACATTCGTTCAAACCCACGTCACAGCGCTTTAAAGAGATATTCACCCAAAAATGAAAATTAGCCCATGATTTTCTCGCCCTCAAGCCATCCTAGGTGTATATGACATTCTTCTTACAGACGAATACAATCAGAGTTATATTAAAAAATGTTCTGGCTCTTCCAAGCCTTATAATTGCAGTGAATGGCCGTATATTTTTTAAGTCCATAAAAGTGCATCTTTTATGAAGGACAGATGCACTTTTATCATGGATAGATGCACTTATGATGGACAGATGAACTTTTATGATGGATAGATGCACTTTTATCATGGATAGATGCACTTATGATGGATAAATGATGGATAGATGCACTTTTATCATGGATAGATGCACTTATGATGGATAAATGATGGATAGATGCACTTTTATCATGGATAGATGCACTTTTATGATGGATAAATGATGGATAGATGCACTTATGATGGATAGATGCACTTATGAAGGACAGATGCACTTTTATGAAGGACAGATGCACTTTTATGAAGGACAGATGCACTTTTATCATGGATAGATGCACTTTTATGATGGATAGATGCACTTTTATGATGGATAAATGATGGATAGATGCACTTATGATGGACAGATGAACTTTTATGATGGATAGATGCACTTTTATCATGGATAGATGCACTTATGATGGATAAATGATGGATAGATGCACTTTTATCATGGATAGATGCACTTATGATGGATAAATGATGGATAGATGCACTTATGATGGATAGATGCACTTTTATCATGGATAGATGCACTTATGATGGACAGATGAACTTTTATGATGGACAGATGCACTTTTATCATGGATAGATGCACTTTTATCATGGATAGATGCACTTTTATCATGGATAGATGCACTTTTATGATGGATAGATGCACTTTTATGATGGATAAATGATGGATAGATGCACTTATGATGGACAGATGAACTTTTATGATGGATAGATGCACTTTTATCATGGATAGATGCACTTATGATGGATAGATGCACTTTTATCATGGATAGATGCACTTATGATGGATAAATGATGGATAGATGCACTTTTATCATGGATAGATGCACTTTTATGATGGATAAATGATGGATAGATGCACTTATGATGGATAGATGCACTTATGAAGGACAGATGCACTTTTATGAAGGACAGATGCACTTTTATGAAGGACAGATGCACTTTTATCATGGATAGATGCACTTTTATGATGGATAGATGCACTTTTATGATGGATAAATGATGGATAGATGCACTTATGATGGACAGATGAACTTTTATGATGGATAGATGCACTTTTATCATGGATAGATGCACTTATGATGGATAAATGATGGATAGATGCACTTTTATCATGGATAGATGCACTTATGATGGATAGATGCACTTTTATCATGGATAGATGCACTTATGATGGATAAATGATGGATAGATGCACTTTTATCATGGATAGATGCACTTATGATGGATAAATGATGGATAGATGCACTTATGATGGATAGATGCACTTTTATCATGGATAGATGCACTTTTATCATGGATAGATGCACTTTTATCATGGATAGATGCACTTTTATGATGGATAGATGCACTTTTATGATGGATAAATGATGGATAGATGCACTTTTATGATGGATAGATGCACTTATGATGGATAGATGCACTTTTATGATGGATAAATGATGGATAGATGCACTTTTATGATGGATAGATGCACTTTTATCATGATAGATGCACTTATGATGGACAGATGCACTTTTATGATGGATAGATGCACTTTTATGATGGATAGATGCACTTATGATGGATAAATGATGGAAAGATGCACTTTTATCATGGATAGATGCACTTATGATGGATAGATGCACTTTTATGATGGACAGATGCACTTTTATGATGGATAGATGCACTTTTATGATGGATAGATGCACTTTTATGATGGATAGATGCACTTTAATGATGGATAGATGCACTTTTATGATGGACAGATGCACTTATGATGGATAGATGCACTTTTATGATGGATAGATGCACTTTTATGATGGATAGATGCACTTTTATGATGGATAGATGCACTTATGATGGACAGATGAACTTTTATGATGGATAGATGCACTTTTATCATGGATAGATGCACTTTTATCATGGATAGATGCACTTTTATGATGGATAGATGCACTTTTATGATGGATAAATGATGGATAGATGCACTTTTATGATGGATAGATGCACTTATGATGGATAGATGCACTTTTATGATGGATAAATGATGGATAGATGCACTTTTATGATGGATAGATGCACTTTTATCATGATAGATGCACTTATGATGGACAGATGCACTTTTATGATGGATAGATGCACTTTTATGATGGATAGATGCACTTATGATGGATAAATGATGGAAAGATGCACTTTTATCATGGATAGATGCACTTATGATGGATAGATGCACTTTTATGATGGACAGATGCACTTTTATGATGGATAGATGCACTTTTATGATGGATAGATGCACTTTTATGATGGATAGATGCACTTTAATGATGGATAGATGCACTTTTATGATGGACAGATGCACTTATGATGGATAGATGCACTTTTATGATGGATAGATGCACTTTTATGATGGATAGATGCACTTATGATGGATAGATACACTTTTATGATGGATAGATGCATCATGGATAGATGCACTTTTATAGATTTAAAACAGAAACTGGCCATTCACTGCCATTATAAAGCTTGGAAGAGTCAGGAAATTTTTTTATATAACTATATATGATTGTATTCGTCTGAAAGAAGAATGTCATATACACCTAGGATGGCTTGAGGGCGAGTAAATGGGCTAATTTAGATTTTTGGGTGAACTATCCCTTTAATATTTGACTGAGTTTGGTCCTGGGTCTGTACCTGTGGATCAGGCCGATGGTTTTGTGAATGGCCACACGTCCACTGCCCTCTTTCGACTGGCCGTCGCGTTTGTCGCGGGCGTACATGTTCTTCTCAGAGAAATTACAGCCCAGGAAATCAAAATGGGCGCAGTTTAGTGAGATCAGCTTCGGATACAACATGTTCTCCACCTGGAAAGCAGGAAAATGAAAATTGAAACTAACTAAATTTAAAACAATTAAAATAACTTAAATTTAAAACATTGAAAATAATCGATAAAATTTAAAACACTTAAAATAACTGATTACATTTAAAATATTTCAAATAATTGATTAAATTTAAAACATTGAAAATAATCGATTACATTCAAAACTCTGAAAATAACTGATTATATTTAAAACACCGAAAATAACTGATTATATTTAAAATAACTGACTAAATTTAAACACTTAAAATAACTGAAAAAATTTAAAACACACAAAATAACTGATTATATTTAAAATAACTGACTAAATTTAAACACTAAAAATAACTGAATAAATTGTAAACATTGAAAATAACAGATTAAATTTAAAACACTTAAAATAATAATTGATGAAATTTAAAACATTAAAAATGATCAATTAAATTTATAACAGTTAAACATTTTAAAACATTTAAAACAACTGATTAAATTTGAATGTTTAACAAAGAATAAATGTATTTTTATGGCTAGAAATTTTAGGCAAAAAAATACATGAAAGTGCACACACACACACACACCTGCTGACTCTCGTCCGTCAGGTTGTTGCCGTACATGAAGCATCCTCTCTTGGAGGCGTGGCCATGCAGGTCTATATAATACGCCACTCCGCTTTCCTGGGGCGGGATCTGCTCAGAGGGGGCGGGGCTTGTCACTACAGGGGCGTCGCCTCTGCTCTGCATCGACTGGTTCTCATCGCAAGGCCCCGCCTCCTTCTCGACTCCGCCCTTCTCCCAGCTCTCCTCCAGCTGCATCGGGATTGGCCCGTCTCCTCGCTCCGCCTCGTTGCGCTGGTTGAGACAGCGCTCTAGCTCAGTGGGCGTGGTCACAGGAAGAGTGGTGTTTGATTGGTTGGAGGTTTTGAGGGCGGAGGGAGTGTTGTTGCCGAGGCGATTGTGCATGTGGTGGTAAAGCAGGAGAGATTTGGCGCCGTAGATGGAGGGGTGCAGATCTGGACTGGGGTTCACATACTGTCTGTTCAGATTCACACCGCGGGAGTCCGTCCTGCAAACACATAAAACACTTACATTTAAATTCATTTAAAGGTGCAGTGTGTAAGTTTTAACAGCATCTAGTGGTGAGTTTGCGAATTGCACCCAACAGAAGTTACGGTGGCCGACAGGAAGTGATGTCGTCGTCTGAGACAGCAGAGAGTAGCCAGTTAAACAATGAGGTTTCTTTACAAAGATAAATTAAGAAATTATGTTTATTTATTATTCAGTAAAACGATGTTATTGCGAATATTATTGTTACTTGTTCATCATTGTGTCAGTGTTTTATTCGCTGACTTTAGCTCGCTTCTTTACACGAAAAACAACATAGTGACGAAACGCGTTTGTCCGTTCAGGGCCACCGTAGAAACATGTCGATGTAAGCGAACCCGCGGTGTGTGTAGAGAGAAATGCCTCATTCTAAGCTAATAAACACATAACGCTTCATTAAGTAAGGTCTTTATACACCACTGAAAACACAGTTATGTTTATTATATTGCATTTCTGTCAACAGATCCTCCTAAATATCACACAATGCACCTTTAAAAACACTGATTCAATTAAAAACGTAATTGATTAATTGTAGCACGAAATCGTCATTAATGTTGAATACACACAGATGACCTCTGACCTGTAATGACCCCTGACGACCCCGTCGGGGTTCAGCATGGGAATGAGTTTGAAGACAAACATCTTGCGGAGCGTCTGAGCGCGCGGATCATCCCGACTCAAGATGAAGTTCAGGAAACCATTGAAAACAAAACTGGACGGCGTCTCTCCAGGATGAACTCGGCTGCTCAGGAAAAACACCTGCACACACACATCAGGAGGAGAGGATGAGGAACGGGAACGGAACTGCTGGTGAGTTTGTGCTAGTGCTGGGCGGTATACCGGTTCACACCGAATACCGGTGATTATTTTTGTTATGATATTAATTTTTTATATACCGCAATCCCGGTGTATGTCGCTTTAACAGCGTTGGGAACGCGACACTGTGTGAGAGGGTCTTCTCACTGTCTTGCTCAGATGTGTGTGTGTTACTGAGCCTGACGGTGAACATGGAGAGGATTCAATTACATTACAGTGTTTCCCATACATTGGTTCACAATATCAACACTTTTGGAAAATCTGTTTGTGGTTGGCATTGACATCGCTGAATACACATGAGCACTGCGTGTTTCACAGTCTAAACGTGGCGCGGGTGTTTTTATATGAATGTATGTGAAGTGAACTGACGGTCTTTAGAAAAGTTTCAATGTTATTTCAATTGAATCTTTCTTTCTCTTTCCTGATAAAGCAGCGTTTATGAGCCGTTACTGGGGAAACCGCCTTGTGTTCAGTCGTTACCGGGGAAACAGCTTTGTGTTCAGTCGTTACCGGGGAAACCGGAGGAAGACGCTTTGTGTTCAGTCGTTACCAGGGAAACCGCTTTGTGTTCAGTCGTTACCGGGGAAACCGCCTTGTGTTCAGTCGTTATCGGGGAAACCGCCTTGTGTTCAGTCGTTACCGGGAAAACAGCTTTGTGTTCAGTCGTTACTGGGGAAACCGCCTTGTGTTCAGTCGTTACCGAGGAAGACGCTTTGTGTTCAGTCGTTACCGGGGAAACCGCCTTGTGTTCAGTCGTTATCGGGGAAACCGCTTTGTGTTCAGTCGTTATCGGGGAAACCGCTTTGTGTTCAGTCGTTACCGGGGGAACCGCCTTGTGTTCAGTCGTTATCGGGGAAACCGCCTTGTGTTCAGTCGTTACCTGGGGAAGACGCTTTGTGTTCAGTCGTTACCGGGGAAACCGTCTTGTGTTCAGTCGTTACCGGGGAAACCGCTTTGTGTTCAGTCGTTACAGAGGAAGACGCCTTGTGTTCAGTCGTTATCGGGGAAACCGCTTTGTGTTCAGTCGTTACCGGGGAAACCGCCTTGTGTTCAGTCGTTATCGGGGAAACCGCCTTGTGTTCAGTCGTTACTGGGGAAACCGCCTTGTGTTCAGTCGTTACCGAGGAAGACGCTTTGTGTTCAGTCGTTACCGGGGAAACCGTCTTGTGTTCAGTCGTTACCGGGGAAACTGCTTTGTGTTCAGTCGTTACAGAGGAAGACGCCTTGTGTTCAGTCGTTACCGGGGAAACTGCTTTGTGTTCAGTCGTTACAGAGGAAGACGCCTTGTGTTCAGTCGTTATCGGGGAAACCGCTTTGTGTTCAGTCGTTATCGGGGAAACCGCTTTGTGTTCAGTCGTTACCGGGGGAACCGCCTTGTGTTCAGTCGTTACCGAGGAAGACGCTTTGTGTTCAGTCGTTACCGGGGAAACCGTCTTGTGTTCAGTCGTTACCGGGGAAACCGCTTTGTGTTCAGTCGTTACAGAGGAAGACGCCTTGTGTTCAGTCGTTACCGGGGAAACTGCTTTGTGTTCAGTCGTTACAGAGGAAGACGCCTTGTGTTCAGTCGTTATCGGGGAAACCGCTTTGTGTTCAGTCGTTATCGGGGAAACCGCTTTGTGTTCAGTCGTTACCGGGGGAACCGCCTTGTGTTCAGTCGTTACCGAGGAAGATGCTTTGTGTTCAGTCGTTACCGGGGAAACCGTCTTGTGTTCAGTCGTTACCGGGGAAACCGCTTTGTGTTCAGTCGTTACAGAGGAAGACGCCTTGTGTTCAGTCGTTACCGGGGAAACTGCTTTGTGTTCAGTCGTTACAGAGGAAGACGCCTTGTGTTCAGTCGTTACCGGGGAAACTGCTTTGTGTTCAGTCGTTACAGAGGAAGACGCCTTGTGTTCAGTCGTTATCGGGGAAACCGCTTTGTGTTCAGTCGTTATCGGGGAAACCGCTTTGTGTTCAGTCGTTACCGGGGGAACCGCCTTGTGTTCAGTCGTTATCGGGGAAACCGCCTTGTGTTCAGTCGTTACCTGGGGAAGACGCTTTGTGTTCAGTCGTTACCGGGGAAACCGTCTTGTGTTCAGTCGTTACCGGGGAAACCGCTTTGTGTTCAGTCGTTACAGAGGAAGACGCCTTGTGTTCAGTCGTTATCGGGGAAACCGCTTTGTGTTCAGTCGTTACCGGGGAAACCGCCTTGTGTTCAGTCGTTACCGGGGAAACCGCCTTGTGTTCAGTCGTTACCGGGGAAACTGCTTTGTGTTCAGTCGTTACAGAGGAAGACGCCTTGTGTTCAGTCGTTACCGGGGAAACCGCCTTGTGTTCAGTCGTTACTGGGGAAACCGCCTTGTGTTCAGTCGTTACCGGGGAAACCGCCTTGTGTACAGCAGTTACCGAGGAAGACACGTTGTGTTCAGTCGTTACCGGGGAAACCGCCTTGTGTTCAGTCGTTACCGGGGAAACCGCCTTGTGTTCAGTCGTTACCGGGGAAACTGCTTTGTGTTCAGTCGTTACCGGGGAAACCGCCTTGTGTTCAGTCGTTACCGGGGAAACCGCTTTGTGTTCAGTCGTTACAGAGGAAGACGCCTTGTGTTCAGTCGTTACCGGGGAAACTGCTTTGTGTTCAGTCGTTACAGAGGAAGACGCCTTGTGTTCAGTCGTTATCGGGGAAACCGCTTTGTGTTCAGTCGTTACCGGGGAAACCGCCTTGTGTTCAGTCGTTATCGGGGAAACCGCCTTGTGTTCAGTCGTTACCGGGGAAACTGCTTTGTGTTCAGTCGTTACCGGGGAAACCGTCTTGTGTTCAGTCGTTACCGGAGAAACCGCTTTGTGTTCAGTCGTTACAGAGGAAGACGCCTTGTGTTCAGTCGTTACCGGGGAAACCGCTTTGTGTTCAGTCGTTACAGAGGAAGACGCCTTGTGTTCAGTCGTTATCGGGGAAACCGCTTTGTGTTCAGTCGTTACCGGGGAAACCGCCTTGTGTTCAGTCGTTACCGGGGAAACCGCCTTGTGTTCAGTCGTTACCGGAGAAACCGCTTTGTGTTCAGTCGTTACAGAGGAAGACGCCTTGTGTTCAGTCGTTACCGGGGAAACCGCCTTGTGTTCAGTCGTTACCGGGGAAACCGCCTTGTGTTCAGTCGTTACCGGGGAAACCGCCTTGTGTACAGCAGTTACCGAGGAAGACACGTTGTGTTCAGTCGTTACCGGGGAAACCGCATTGTGTACAGCCGTTACCGTGGAAACCGTTCTGCTGCTTGTACAGCGCCTCCTGCTGGACATCTTTATAAACACTGCAAACCTGTGTGTGGATTTTTTTCTACAATATTCACTCATGACAGTAAAACAGGGCATTCTAACTCAATCTACTGCAGTATTTCCTCTCTCAATCAGTAGAACACCCAGTCATGCTTGAAAAATACTATAATAACATCATATACCGTGAAACCGGTATAAAAAAAAAAAAGGATTTTTGGTCATGCCGCCCAGCACTAGTTTGTCCAAGTGTAACCGTGTCTGATACCCGTTTGCCAGTGAAGCAGTGCGGCCTCGGGGTGCTGAGGTCCGGGAAGAGTCTGTCCAGTCGCGGCTCTCGCTCCTCCAGCAAACCGTGACACGACGAAACCGTGATCAGATCCACCCGGTGGCCGTCCAGAGAGTGGCACAGCAGCTCACGGTGAAAGTACACGCTCTCCACTGGACTACAGAGAGAAGGACACGTTCAGTTCAGACGCTACAGGGAGAGTATGTGCTTTTTAGGAAATAAGATTCATGCAAAATGTCCAATAAAATATATAATGTTTACCATTTAAAAAAGAAAAGAATTGAAAATGTGCAATAAAATATATAGTTTAATATTTAACAATTAAAATAACGCAAAATGTGCAGTAAAATATATAGAGTATATTTAACATTTAAAAATCTAAATATGATAAATGTGCAATTAAATATACAGTGTATATTTAACATTAGGCTAAAAAATTTAAATAAAGCACACAGTGTTTGCTGAAGATGAAAAGCGTGCAGGTGCAGTGATGATGCGTGAGGTACCTGCAGGGCCCCAGTGTGTGTGTGTGTGTGGCGCTCAGGTGATGCGTGAGGTACCTGCAGGGCCCCAGTGTGTGTGTGGCGCTCAGGAACTTCTGCTCGAGCTGCAGCATCATGTCCTGACACTCCGTGTACGAGAACGGATAACAGAAGGAGAAATATGTGGTGACGCCTCGGACGTCCAGCAGGCGGTGAACAAACGACAGGATGAACTGACTGTCCGACATCTGCACACACACACACACACACACACACACACACACACTGAGCTAAATGTATTCAGGAGTTATTTATGACTGGATAAAAATAGCAGATTATTTTTAGACATGAGCCTGAAATGACACAATGTGTTAGAAGTATATTTATCCTGAAGAGTGTGTAAGTGTGTAGTGTGTGTGAACCTCAAACGTGGGTCTGTCCCGAACCCTCTCCCAGCGTGTTTTCACGGGCAGCGCGCGGACGAACGGAGCCATGCCCTGAGAGTAAAGCTTGCTCTGTTTGTTCATGTTCATCATGTTGATCTTCAGAAGTTTGCCCGGTAACATCCCTCGCACGCTGAAGTAGAACCACGACCTGCGGAAGCACACGAGCTGTAGAGGTCATGAGGTCACCGTCAAATCACTCGCAGCAAAGCCAGGAACGTTAATGAGGTTCAGTTTTTATCAGTGATGCCATCTTTTACCAAAACGCTGACAGAAAATTAAAGTTTGCGTTTAGCGGAAGACGGAAACCAAAAATGTATTTAATAATCAATTACACTTTTGTGGATATGCTGATGATATGGGGAAAACATAACTACTGGTAACTGTGTGTGACACTCGTTTGCCAGTGAAACTATCAAATATAGTGTTTATTTAACATTTGAAAAAAAAATGGAAATTATGCATTTGTGAATAAAATATATAGTGTATATTTATTTTATTTTAAATTAAAATGATGCAAAACGTAATAAAATATAAAGTTTTTATTTAATATTATTTTCAAAAATGAAAATTATGCAAACCATGCAATAAAATATATAGTGTTTATTAAATTTTTCTTTTTAAATTAAATTATGCAGAACGTGCAATAAAATATAGTGTTTATTTAATATATTTTTTTAAATTAACATTTTGCAAAACATGCAATAAAATATATGTATATTGTATATTTAATATTTAAAAAATGAATATTATGCAGAACGTGCAATAAAATATATAGTTTATTTAACATTTAAAAAATTTAAATTATGCAAAACGTGCAATAAAATGTGTGTGAATGATGCGTGATTGAGCTTCATACCGGTTGCCGTTTTCAAACTCTGTGGTTGCGCAGTCCGGTTTGGTCCAGACGTTGAACTCATAGTCGTGTGTCTGCACTGAAGCGTTGGCCGGACGCACACTCTCAGCGTCCAGATCCACTCGCTCCACTCGCTCCACACGCGCCAGATTCCCAGAGTCGAAGCGGGAGCTGAACACCACATTCCCAAAGCGGAACTCCATGACCAGACGGAGGTTATGCAGCGCCGAGCAGCTTCATCTCCACAGCTGAGGACACACACACACACACACACACCTGAACAACTGTGTACAAGAAAACCCTGACACACAGGACATCCTTGACCTCTGACCCTTCAGCCCTGCCTGAGTCTGGACACATCAGCACTGACAAAGATTCAACATTCAGAATAAAGCCATAAAGACCAAGATCCTCACACACACACACACACACACACACACACACACACCTTCAAACGAGACGTGCCTGTTCTGCAGGAGAGAAGCTGTAATGATCGTGATGGAAAGACAAGCGTTGTTTCAGGACTAATAAAATCCCCCACCACACACACACACACACAAACACTCTCTCTCTCTCTCACACACATACATACACACACACACACCTTCAAACAAGATGTGCCTGTTCTGCACACACACACACACACACACACACACACACACACACACACACACACACACACACACACTCTCTCACACACACTATCACACTCTCTCTCTCACACACATTCTCACACACACACATACACTCTCTCACACATACATTTATACACTCTCTCTCACACACACTCTCTAACACACACTCTCTCTCACACGTATACACACACACATAAACACTCACACACACTCTCTCTCACACACACGTATACACACACTCACACTCTCACACATATACACACTCTCTAACACACACATAAACACTCTCACACACGTATACACACTCTCACACACATACACACTCTCTAACACACACATATACACACTCTCTAACACACACATATACTCTCTCACACACGTTATTGCACATTTAGCTTTTTTCCCTTTTTATACATGAATACAATTTCTAGTTTCATTTTCTTTAGAGGTTCCAGAAACAACACACTTCTCCAAAACCATAGTAACACCACGGTACTGGAAATTAATATTTAATTAATGCATTTAATATATTTACTATAACTGTCGTTGTTGCTGTTGTTTTTTGAGAATACATAATAGCATAATATTGCTCACAATGCCCGTGATATAATCACACAATAGCACGGTGTGTGTCTCTGATCATCACTGTACCGTTTCGGTGACATTATGTGATTCAAATATATTATAGGAACCTGTATCATTCTTTATCGCTTGCTGAATCATAAACATATGTTCATTTCTGAATGTCGCTGAAACGGCGATGCACATCAGCAGCGGCTAGTGTTGATTAGCATTCGCTAGCTTTATTGCAGCTCTTTAATAACAAAATCAGCGCTGGTTTCTAACGAAACACATCTGTTGCTTGCAGCATAGAAAACTAAACACAAAACGAAGCAAGAATGCATTTGTCATCGTTGCGTTTAGAAAAAATACCTGTTTATTCCTTCCTCGTCAGCGATCACTAGGCGACTCTTTAAACCCAAACAAACCGCTCGTCATTCAGCAGCCTGACTCACAGGAGCAGCGCACTGTCTTCTGATTGGCTCGCGAATACAGCGCAATCCAGCTGATTGGCGCACGCGATAGCTTCGAGCGCAGCGATTGGTTGGTTTGACGCCAAGTACGTAGTAAACCGGAAAAAAGGCGAGTAAACACTGATCTATATAAATGAGGTATTTCTGTATAGATCAGTGCGTGTAAACCATAATAAAATAATACTAAAAGATCTTAAATAGTTTTTAAAGCTCGTCGCGGGTGAAAATTGAAGCCTATTTCCGCCACAGAAGAGAAAAAGTGTGGAGGATGCGGGCATCGATCCCGCTACCTCTCGCATGCTAAGCGAGCGCTCTACCATCTGAGCTAATCCCCCGCGTACATCAATGTTCACTCCATACTATATATCAAAACAACGATTACTGAACCATATAGTGATGTCAAAATCACTTTCAGTCTGTTCCACTCAATAAACACTACTATAGTTACATTTCTACAAAAAGTAAATGTAAAAAAAAAAACCAACAACAACATATTTCCTTCTGTTTCGGAGCTCAAACCAGTTTGGACCCGTATACATTTTCTTAATTGGTTTCAATAAGCATTGGAAACTGTTGTAGCACACTAGTTATTGTCGGTTGTGTATTATAGAATATGTTCGTACCGTTATCAGAATTGTGCTAAACTGAAGCGAACTCCGCACATTAAATATGTTAGCAATAAGGTAACGTTAAGAGAGGCTGTTGTATCTTGAATAAAGGCCCGTTCACATCAAGGACGATATCGTACGATAGCGATGAAGATATAGTTCTAAAAGATCGTTCTCAATAATAGCAGAGTTCTCAACACAGCTAAAACGATAACGATATAGTGAAACGATTTCGTTGGGATCACTTTCGGAACGATTTTTGGAGAAGTAAATCGCCGAGGTCCAGAAAAAAATCCACCACTTTTTGACAAGTCAAACCCCCTTTTCAGAAAGAAAATTGATATGGAAAACAATCGTTCATTCCTTCTGAATAAATTGTGAGACGTATTACCTCAGGTTTCGACAACATTGTCTTGCTTCATTTGAAGTTGCGGTGAAAGACTAGTGTTGTTTCTACTTCACTATATTGACTACAGCTAAATTCACTGTTAGATTATCATTACACTAACTTCACCCAAAACATAGCATGCTGAGGACATCTGCTGGTTAAAGCCTGTAAATGCAACAAGAACAGCAAAAACATGTTCAGTGACATTGTACACAGTTTTAAACCGCAGCGCGCGAGCTTATCGTTATAGTTATCTTCATAGTTATATTCTTGCCCTTCAGCCGTGACTTATTCACTAGCCTCGAGTACCTTATTGCTTTTATAAAACGGTAACCACGCAATACAAATATTAAAGCCCCCAAAAAATATGTATCGATGCAACTTTCATTAAGTAAAATCACTTAAAGCCTTCCTTCCGCTGGAAAAAATAGTCCCACCCTGACCGTAAATAGCAATATAAGTTACATTATTTCGCCACTAGATGGCGACAAAGACTGTCTTTATGAGTGAGTCAGGCAGTAGAAAAGACTTTTATATTGAAACGAGTCAAACTTGTGAACACTGAGAAGAAAGACTCAACTGACTAATGACTAGCGCGCAGGAAAACCCGTTAACAAGATATCGCTGCGGACATTCAAACGGATTTTTTATTAAGAATATGGGACTCACCTGAAGGAAAAAGCTATTTCTACAGTAAATGCAGGTACACTCGCTTACTCGATCTACTAAAAAAAATAGTCCCACCCTGACCGCGAACAGCAACAGAAGTTACTTTATTTCACCAGTAGATGGCGGCAAAGACTGTCTTTATGAGTGAGTGAGTCAGTAGAAAAGACTTTTATATTAAAAGGGCTGAAACTGACCTGACGGAAAATGCTGTATCTACTGTAAATGCAGGTACACTCGCTTACTCGATCTACTCTATAAGCTTATCAATGAGAACCTATTATGTTTTGTTGCTGAGAGTGATTGCTATGGGTGTTGTGTAGTGATACATAGGACCGTTGGGTGAAGCGGTAATAGCCGTGTCGTGAATAATACACCGCGATTGACCAATCAGAATCAAGGACTGGAACTAACCGTTTTATAAATAAAAAAACAAAATAAAAAAGTCTTCCTTCGAGCCGGATTCGAACCAGCGACCTAAGGATGTCAGCGCATCACCTCTACAGTCCTCCGCTCTACCAACTGAGCTATCGAAGGGATTGAAGACTGCATGAATAGTATCAACTATGAATGTACACAATACACACAGCGGTTCTGCTACTCAAGACCTTTATGTTTATATAAATCCACAAATAAAGGCTATATGATGTTAATTTTATGCTTCCATACTTTCTCACACATATTATTGTATTTATACATTCAAACAGAAGCATTTGGGTTCAATCCCAATGAAAATTGCAACACAACAGAGGGAATGAGCAGAACTGAACAGCATTGGTTGATTTATTTATAAATCATTTACAAAGTAACAAATCAGCTCATCTTACAGGACACACACACCAGATTCAAACTTTCAATAATGTGTTAATCTGAAACAGAACTGAACCTCTGGCAAATCCCAAACAGGCCGAAAGCAGAGGGTTTGGGTTTGATTCGCAGTCTAGCACATGAGGTTCAGTCGTGGATGCTTGTGTTGCTTCATAAGGGACAGAAACAGCAAATCATCCAATCACATTAATATTCAGTGTTCAAGTAAAGAGCTCAGCCAGCAGCAGTAGTCATCGTTAGTGATCCGTCTCGGTCCTTCACCACGTTTCATTCGGAACAAGAGGCCCATCACTGGTTTACACACACACACACACACACACTATCGATGAGTGCTGTGTGTGTGTGTGTGTGTGTGTGTGTGTAAAACAGCCCCTTTTAACTCCGTCTGGATTGGCAACTTTGTGTAAAATAAACATCAAGAAAAACATCTGCATAAAAGACAGAACTGTCAGTACAACAGATATAAAATCTCATGCAAATTGACAAAAAAAAAGCAAAAAAGGGGAGGTGAAGAAACGTCTGTTTAAAAGTGTGTGTTCATCACGCTCGTGACAGGAGCTCCTGCGCTCGGCTCTTGATGGCCGTCGTGGCGTCCTGCAGGTACACCCAGGTGCTGTTCGTGAAGGACCTCACGTGATTCTGTAAGCAGTGCAGAGAAACCTCGCCACTACAGACACAAAACACATCGCATGCATTCAATTAATACATTTTTAGCTAACTGTACATTTCTGAAATGCATAACTTAGACAGTTTCCTCTTATAACAGACACTGTAAATTGTTATGTGGACTCATGCACTTTCTGTAAAGCTGCTTTGAAATGTGTATCGTGAAAAGCACTGTACAAACGTGAACTGAATTGCAAAACTCATTAACATAAGACCGCCCACATTCACACATCATCATGTGTTCAGCAACTCAGAGCCACTGTTACTCAACTCACATGCGAGGACGTTAGCCAATCATAACAGAGGTTATTTGCATATGCAAGTTCTAAAGGGGTCATTCGATTTAAATATTTTAATATAATTAAGTAAAAAGCAGACAATATTGTGCCTGAAAATAACACAATATTAACTTCTTATTTATTGAAATGTTGTATAAAATCAATATCACATTTGAACTCGTGATATTCGGGACAAAAACAGCACTTGTGTGATTCTTCCGGGAACGAACACGTCACAATACTCCTCATTATAATAATTAATGCGCAGGATAAAGGGGCGGGGCCTGGTTGAGTTAGTTAGTAGTGTGTTAAAGGAGAACTCCGGTCAATTTTAACATTGAGCTAATTTTTTTGTACATTTGGAGTGCTGTCAGTACAGAGAACAACGACAAAAATCGGTGTTGCCTACACCGTGTTATCCTCTTTTAAAAATTTGCACCCTGTTGACTTCAATGGGGCAAGTTTTAAACCTGCTTTTAGCCTCTTAACATCCTTGATGTGTCATTACAAGTGCACAGGTCATGTGGGTGATTCCTTCTGAGTGAACGCGGGTGAATCTGACTGCAGTAGATGTGAAAGATATGAATAAAAACGATATTATTTCAACAGGATGTAAATACAGGTATGAGCGCTGGCTGAAATAACATCATATTTATTCATATCTTTCACATCTACTGCAGTCAGATTCACCCACGTTCACTCAGAAGGAATCACTCACATTGGCTGTGCACTTGTAATGACACATCAAGGATGTTAAGAGGCTAAAAGCAGGTTTAAAACTTGCCCCATTGAAGTCAACAGGGTGCAAATTTTTAAAAGAGGATAACACTGTGTAGGCAACACCGATTTTTGTCGTTGTTCTCTGTACTGACAGCACTCCAAATGTACAAAAAAATTAGCTCAATGTTAAAATTGACCGGAGTTCTCCTTTAAACTGGAGGTTATGGAAAGGGGCGGGACATTTCCCAAACACACTGGAAGCGCTCGACCAATCACAATACACTGCTCCAGCCGACCAATCAGAGCACAGTGTGCTTTTCAGAAGGAGGGGCTTCATAGAGACAGGAAGTAAACAGAGCGTTACTGACAGACTGGGAAGAGAGGAGCCGCAACAATGGAGAATATGAGGAGAATAATCAACATTCAAGCAGGAAAACCTGAAAGCAGTGTGTGTGTCTGTGTGTGTGTGTGTGTGTGTGTGTGTGTGTGTGTGTTGATGACTGACTTGCAGGACTCCTGTAGGTTCTTCCAGGTGTGTTGCAGAGCTGTGGACAGATACTGCAGTGACGGGATGATGAAGCGCTCATGGATGAACAGCAGAAGCTCCTTCACATACTCGATGAACTGAAACACACTCTCTGGAGTGTTTGCGTGGATCTGAGTGAGGAACACACACACACACAGTTAAATGAAATTCCAGGACTTTCAAGGTCACTTTTTGGGGTTTTCAAGTACTTCAATCAGTTCATTTCAAACCCTGATTATAGGAGTTGCAATTTTTAATTCCAATTAAATTAAATTAAAATTAAATTCCAAACAATCTATTAGAGATTCCCCAGCTCGTGCAGCCCTCCTGCAAACACACGATCTGTTGGCCTCAGAATAAAAGCGTGTGTGTGTGATGCTCACCCATTCGATGAGCCGCGGCACGTTCTCCTGCAGCCAGAGCAGCAGCTGTGAGCTCTTCTGTGCGATGAAAGCGAACGCCACCTTCACCCGCTCCTTCCCGTCCTCCAGCACCGGCCCCACGGCCTCCACGCCGCGCGAGTAATAGTGCGGCGTGTTCTCGGCCAACCAGCTGCAAGCACACGAACACGCGTGAGTCATGTGACCTCACACCAGCACGCACTCCTGAGTCATGTGACCTCACACCCAACACACACTCCTGAGTCATGTGACCTCACACTCATGACATTTAATATAACACCATCTCTGGCTCACTGACCTGACGCCCTGTTGGCCGTAATGCAACGCTTTGCTCCAGGCCTGCTGGGATACGGCGGTGACCCCTGACCTCTCCAGGTACAGCGCTGTGGTGGAGTCTGTGAACGAGCCGTGTGACCTGACGTCATGCGCGATGAAGCCCGCCACGAACACCAGCGTCATCATCAGCACGCGCCACCAGGGGAAACCCTGACCGCTCATCTTCTGCTGCAGGGACTGATGGGTAAAAGGGCCACACAATATATCAACATACAACTGTGTATGTATGTATGTATGTATGTATATGTGTGTGTGTGTGTGTGTGTCACAGGAGAGCGTTCAAGTGCGCAACAGAAAATAAATCAGTTCATTTCTGCACACCATATAATTATGCAGATTTGCCAGTGTATGTTTGTGTGTGTGTGTGTGTGTGTGTGTGTGAGAGTGTGTGTGTGTGTGTGTGTGTGTGTGTGTGTGTGTGTGTGTGTGTGTGTGTGTCACAGGAGAGCGTTCAAGTGCGCAACAGAAAATAAATCAGTTCATTTCTGCACACCATATAATTATGCAGATTTGCCAGTGTATGTTTGTGTGTGTGTGTGTGTGTGTGTGTGTGAGTATGTGTGTGTGTGTGTGTGTGTGTGTGTGTGTGTGTGTGTGTGTGTGTGTGTGTGTGTGTACATGCGTGCATGAGTGTGTGTGAGTCTTACAGTGCAGAGCGAGTTGCAGTCTTGAATGTCGTGTGTGTTGGTGCTGGTCTGCAGCTCGTCATTGGTCACTCTGAAGGACTGGATGGTGTCCTGGAGGTTTTTCTGCAACTAAACGACGACACATGACGTGAGGACAGTGAGGAGCACGAGACGACGAGTCTCTGTGAGTGTGTGTGATGCGCTCTTACCTTCGGAGGAAGTGTTTTCCAGGACTTCAGCAGGTGATTTAACAGCAGACTGAACACAGAGAGCAAGCAGTGAGTAAGATGTTGAATCAAAACCTCCTGATGTGTTAATAGCAGAGCATTGACTGAGGTCACCTGGACTGAGGCAGGTGTTTGGTGTATAACTGCCTCCAGACGCTCAAACTCTGGCCGTCGACGGTCAAACACTCCGTCAGGCTTCTGAGGAGCTGCACACACACACACACACGAATAACAGCACATTAATCAGAGGAAACAGACTCCAGAATTTACTGTATACTGTAGAAAACTATCATCAGATACACACACACACTTCACTACAACCTGCCAAAATAAAGTTAGGTTTTACTTGAAGAAATTATGACAGGAATATATTACTACTGTACAGTAGAATATACATCTCAAATTATACTACAGTTAAAACACTTATTTTTTAAAGAATATCACTATTTTTGCAGTAACTGATTTAAACCGTAAACCAGAGTTTGTGCAAAATTCATTTTAAAAGATTATTTAAATTGTTACATTTTTATGCATTCATTTGATTTAATCCAAGTTTGAATTACAACAGTAAACCTCTGTCATGTCATACTTTGCTTGCCAAAAAAAGAAAGGAAATGTCCAAATTTCATTTCATTTCATTTTAAAAGATTAAAGTTGAGGCATTTATTTGATTACAACTATTGTTGATAATAAAAATATGTATTAAATCATAAAAAACACAGAATCCAGAAAATATTAAAACAGACAACACAGCATTTCATTTCCACAGCATCCAGAAAATTAAAGTTGAAAACATAGAATTTCAGAAAAATAAAGGAAAAAAACGTGTTGGGAGAAAATTAAACGGAATGTTGGAAAATAAAATAAAACGGAATGTGAAAAATAAATGAAACGGAATGTGGGAAAAAAATAAAACAAAATGTGGAAAAATAAAACAAAATGTGGAAAAATTAAATAAAACGGAACGTGAAAAAATAAAATAAAACGGAACGTGGAAAAATAAAATAAAACGTGAAAAATATAAATAAAACGGAATGTGGAAAAATATAATTAAACGAAATGTGGGAAAAAAATAAAACAAAATGTGGAAAAATAAAATAAAACGGAACGTGGGAAAATATAAATGAAACGGAATGTGGAAAAATAAAATAAAACGGAATGTGGAAAAATAAAATTAAACGGAATGTGGGAAAAAAATAAAACAAAATGTGGAAAAATAAAATAAAACGGAACGTGGGAAAATATAAATGAAACGGAATGTGGAAAAATAAAATTAAACGGAATGTGGAAAAATAAATGAAACGGAATCTGGGAAAAAAAATAAACAAAATGTGGAAAAATAAAATGGAATGTGGAAAAATAAAACGGAATGTGGAAAAATAAAATAAAACGGAAAAAAAACTGATTTTTTTTTAATAAAATAAAACGGAATGTGGAAAAATATAAATAAAACGGAATGTGGAAAAATATAATTAAACGAAATGTGGGAAAAAAATAAAACAAAATGTGGAAAAATAAAATAAAACGGAACGTGGAAAAATAAAATAAAACGGAACGTGGGAAAATATAAATGAAACAGAATGTGGAAAAATAAAATGAAACGGAATGTGGGAAAAAAAATTTTAACAGAATGTGGGAAAATAAAATTAAACGGAATGTGGGAAAATATAAATAAAACGGAATGTGAAAAATAAAATTAAACGAAATGTGGGAAAAAAATTTAACAAAATGTGGAAAAATAAAATTAAACGGAATGTGAAAAAAAAAAACAACGGAATGTGGAAAAATAAAATAAAACGGAATGTGGAAAAATAAAATAAAACGGAATGTGGAAAAATAAAATTAAACAGAATGTGGAAAAATTAAATTAAACGGAATGTGGAAAAATAAATGAAACGGAATGTGGAAAAATAAATGAAACGGAATGTGGAAAAATAAATGAAACGGAATGTGGAAAAATAAATGAAACGGAATGTGGAAAAATAAATGAAACGGAATGTGGAAAAATAAATGAAACGGAATGTGGGAAAAAAAATGTAAGGAGGAAAAAAATAAAACGGAATGTGGAAAAAAATAAGACTGAATTTAATAAGGCTCCAGCTGATGTGTCGCACCTCTTTCTTCATGGCATCAGGGCAGTTCGGTGTTGCTCGTGACAGGAATGATGGGAAGTACGTGTGCAGTGTCGATTCGGGTTTCGCTCCGAACGCCAGAACCTTCAGTCGCGGATAAAGCCGACACAACTGCTCCTGCAGACTGAGAAACAAGCAGCACACTCACCTCAGCGGCCGCCTGATCGCTTGTGCGTCTCACTCGTAAAGACTTCACTTGTTTCATTACTGGATGAGTCAGTGTTTTTGAACAAGTCTCTTGAATGATTCAATGACTCACGTAAAGTGCCTTACCTCTGTGACAGGGCGTTTTTGGGCATGTAAGCAAAGTCCAGCAGCGGGAAGAACTCTTTCGGCCCCATGATCCCGAAACCTTTGGTCAGGTTGGCATGAAGCCTGAAACACGGACACAACAAACCCTGAGCTTCAGTTCAGACAGTCCAGGACTTCCAGACTGAAAGTAAAGATCTGGTAAAGACTTACGTGAGGAGTCGCTCCAGATAGGCGACGGCGTACGCAGAGAGCGCTTTCATCCCGAGAACAGGAAGCATAATTCCCAACCAAACTACAGGACAACAACAACAAACCGGTCATATCATGAAATTATCTGGACATTACAGCTGCACTTTTCTGGGTAAACTCAGAATCATGACTTTTTTTAAAATCTGTTTGAACAAATGATTAAATGCCGTAAAGACTTAATTTGTTTCATTACTGGATGAATCAGCGTTTTTGAACGAATCTCTTGAATAAATGATTCAATGACTCACTCGTAGTCTTCACTTGTTTAATTACTGGATGAATCAGAGTTTTTGAACATCTCTTGATGTTAAAATAAATGTTTGTCATTGAATCATTCAGTCACTACTGGTCTAACAATGTAATTAACAAATTTTATTTGAAACATCAAGTTACTTTCAAAAGGTGATTTCCTCTACTTTGATCACTACCGACAGACAGAGCCGAATCACTGTCATTTAGGAATGCGATCATGTGGGTGTTTGAATCGAGATTGTGATTTACGCACAGAATACTTCAAAGTTATGAGTGTATTTGGTGCAAGAAACAAATAAACCCGTGTTGAATGAGGCCTTTCAGAGGGACGTGAGGAAACGCAGCATAAAGTTCATAAGTTTCAGTCCTGCTGGTCGTGTTCGGTCCCCAGAGAGAGTGCAGTTACACACATCAGCATTTCTCCACATCTCACCTCTGATGCCCTGGCCGAGGTCGTAGAAGCCCGCCTGTCCCAGCGCCCACATGATGGTCAGGCACGTGACGGGCCGGTTCTGATGCGAGCGCAGGAGCTCCAGGTGCTGTGGAGAGGTCACACACACCTCAGTCAACTGTAAAACACTGTCAGTGTCATAAGAGCGTCTATTCATTTGATTTTTCAATTAATCCTTTTTTAAAATGTGGTCGATTCAAAATCGATTCTCAAAGGCCACGAATCTATTATTTTCCATGTTTATTTATCCATCACCCAGAAGCCCGAGTTAGTTTTCCTCCACTGTTCACAGGCTTGCATGTTACAGCTAATGCTGGGAGATTTTGTGTTTAATGTGTTTCATCTTAAACATAAATAACCTGATCCTGTCTGATCAAGGCGTGCGACTGCTCTGACTTTCAGCATCAATTTTCATCTTGCATCAAAATCCTGTCTATTCATCGTATGCATTTGAAATATAGAGTTGGGTTTTGTTTTAATGTGCCCAAGTGTACAAGTTTAATACACAGGTTTGTGGCTCTTAATTTCTTTTTATTAATAAACCACTTGTAAACTTATGCTCACTGTTCTTTTCTTTTTTTTTTTTTATAAATTTAGGATTTGTATTAAATATTCATTGAGTCGAATCGAGAATCGGAGCATCTGACCGGATCCCCAGCTCTGTTAGTTCCCCGGTTGAGTTTAATCACGGTGTATGAAGAGCTCGACTCACGTCGGAGAGGTTCAGCGTGGCGATCTTGGGTTTGTCCTGCATGAGGGCTTGAATACACATCCTGTATCCATGCAGAGGTTCGTCTGCAAAAGCAGCAGAAACACACAATTACTGCAATTATTAGAGATAACCGCAATAAATGTGCAGTTTAAATTGAATTGAGCACATTTTGCCATTCAAATAAGAGAAATATAAACGTTTAAAGGGGTTGCATGCTAGAATTTTCATGTATTAATTGCTTTTTGTATTGACAATGTGTGAAACAACTTGTAACGAAACTTCTTGTCCAAACCATCCCGTCTATGAAAGCATGTAGACACATTTTTATGAAGTATAATCGGGATGCACCGATAGGAAAATTTTGTCCGATACGATAATTCTTTATATTTGAAAGCCGATATATTGGCCGATCAATTTAAATAAATATTTATATCTTTTTTGAGAGCCTGATTACAAAAACAAAAGCCATGTCACACACACACACACAAAATTCTAATGATGTTCTCGTTATAATGTTATGTAGCCGATATGACATGTTGCACTGAACCGTATTTTCCTTTCTGAAGTGATTCCAGTCATATTTCAAGATTCAAATCCATCATGTTGAACATCTGAAGCGTCTCAGCTGAAGGAATCAATACATTATTATCGGCTTTAATATATCGGCAACATTTTCTTCTCAGGTCGATAACGATAACAGTAAAAATGAACATATATCAGCTGATACCGATATGGCGGACGATATATTGTGCATCTCTAATATCTATCTCGTTAATCACAATTATTTGAATGACAGTTAATCAGCACAAAGTTCATGATTGATCAGGTCTAGCAAGAACATCCTGACAGAAGAGTCATTATTCCTGTAACTGACACACACACACACACACACACACACACATCTAATACACAACGGAGACAAACACACACATGGAATCTGGCCGAAACCACATGACCACTGAATACGAGCCGAGCCGAACAAGCAGTCAGAGAGTGCGGTGCGTGAACGTGACTCACTCGGCTGCCGGTCCTGTTCTCGGATCATGGTAAACACGCAGTGGTCGAAGAACTCGGGCAGCGCGTCGGAACATTTGCCCAGCAGGTTCTTAATGATTCCCTTCAGCTCCTTCCCAGCAAGGCAGTATGGGTAATCTAGACACACAAACAGCATTAGATAAGATCTGCAAAACCACAGTTTCCTGCAGGACACAGATCAGCCACTGGAGTCGTGACGTTCAGAGGGTGACGCTGGATTTGGTCCAAAAAGTCATATTGTTTTTTCTGTTTTTTTTTAAAGGGGTTATGTAGGGGTTATGTAGGAATCTTCTCGTATTAATCGCTTTTTTATTGCCAATGTGTGAACAGCTTCTAACGAAATTTTAAAGGATTCGTTCACTTCAGAATTATAATCTCCTGATAATTTACTCTCCCCCTCGTCATCCGAGATGTTCACGTCTATCTTTCTTCAGTGGAAAAGAAATGAAGGTTTTTGAGGAAAACACTCCAGGATGTTCCTCCATATAGTGTCTTCAATGGGGTCCAACGGGTCGACGGTCCAGATGTGAGTTTCAGTGCAGCTTCAAAGTCTCGACACGATCCAGCCGAGGAATAAGAGTCTGATCTAGACAAACCAGCGCACATTTATAACAAAATAAACATTTATATACTTTTAAACACTTATGCTGGTCTTGCACATCCATGACTTCACGCATTACGTAATCAGGCTGTTAAGGCGGTCACATGACGTAGGCGGGAAACTCCATCTCATTTTCTCCTCAAACTTCAAAATCATCCGACACTATTTATTTATTTTGTAAAGGGCGTTTGACTCAGTCTTTGCACGTTCTCTTTGTAAACACTGGGTCTGTTCTTCCCCCTACGTCACGCTTGACCTTTCAACCTGATTACGTAATGTGTGGCGCATCACAGCTAGTGCAAGACCAGCATTTGTGGTTAAAAGTATATAAATGTTTATTTAGTTCTAAAATGTCCGCTGGTTTGTCTAGATGAGACTCTTATTCCTCGGCTGGATCGAGACTTTGAAGCTGCACTGAAACTCACATCTGGACCGTCGACCCGTTGGACCCCATTGAAGACACTATATGGAGGAAAACCTGGAGTGTTTTCCTCAAAAACCTTCATTTCTTTTCCGACTGAAGAAAGACAGACATGAACATCTCGGATGACGTGTGTGTGAGTAAATTATCAGGAGATTTTAATTCTGAAGTGAGCGAACCCTTTAAAGCTGGTTCCTGTTTCTTCCACGTGTGTTCACTCTAACGCGCTGATCTGCTGCTCATCAAACATTTCTGATTGTCATCAATGTTGTTCAAATATTTTAATGGGAAACAGGACATTTTTGGGACACTGTGATTGTATTCCCTCACACACACACACACACCGTGGGCGTAGCTGCTGAGCGTGGGGTCCGACTCCGGGGCCGGGAGCTTGTAGTTCAGGTATCCGGCGAGATCTTTCACCCAGACTGAAGGATTCTCGGGAAACAGGCTTTGACTTTTCTCCAGCTGTTGCTTCAACTCCACCAAGTCCAGCTGACACACACACACAGACACACACACACACAGACACAGACACAGACACAGACACAGACACAGACACACAACAGTGAGATTTCATAAGCCCCTGACATTAAACACGTGTGTGTGTGTGTTGGGTAGGTTTAGGGGTCGGGTTAGTGTGTGTGTGTGTGTGTGTGTGTGTGTGAGTGTGTGTGTGTGTGTGTGTGTGTGTGTGTGTGTGTGTGTGTGATGGGTAGGTTTAGTGTGTGTGTGTGTGTGTGTGATGGGTAGGGTTAGTGTAAGGAGACAGAACATACAGTTTGTACAGTATAAAAACCATTGTTTCTATGGAGAGTCCACCAGACACACGTGTGTGTGTGTGTGTGTGTGTGTGTGTGTGTATACTCACGGCATAGACGGCCTCCTCCAGGGTCTTGTATTGAGTGTGTTTGGAGCTGCCGTTGGTGGTGTGTGTGTGTGTGTGTGTGTGTGTACTCACGGCTTTGACGGCCTCCTCCAGTGTCTTGTATTGAGTGTGTTTGGAGCTGCCGTTGGCAGGGTGTGTGTGTGTGTGTGTGTGTGTGTGTGTGTGTGTGTGTGTGTACTCACGGCTTTGACGGCCTCCTCCAGTGTCTTGTATTGAGTGTGTTTGGAGCTGCCGTTGATGGGGGGTTTCTTGGCTTGTTTCCCGGCGCTGGGCTTCTTCTGCTGAGCTTCGGTGGCCGGAGGAGGAACCTGCTCCTTGTTCTGCTTCTTCATCTTCTCAAAGCCATCGAAGATCGTCTCGGACATCACGTCTGGAAGCACAGAGAGAGAGAGAGAGACGCTGAGACGAGAGAGAGCCTTATAGCCTCAGAGCTGATGCCCCGTTACACACATTGTGCAACTCTTACTCCACACACATGCGCACGCACTCACTCACTCTCTCACACACACACTCTCTCTCTCTCTCTCACACACACACACACACACACACACTCTCTCTCTCTCTCTCTCTCTCTCTCTCTCTCTCACACACACACACACACACACACACACACACTCTCTCTCTCTCTCTCACACACAATTTAAATTTTCAATGTCAAATTAGCTTTATTAGCATGACTGTGTATCACAATTGATTGAATATTGCCAAAGCATTAACATATTATATATAAATAATAAAACAAACAAAACATGTGTACATCATGTCATATGTAGCGTAGTAAATCTCTCTCACACTCTCTCTCTCTCACACACACACACACACACTTTCACTCACATACATAAATACACACACAAACAATGACATCCTGATCGCTGTCATTTTAGTATCAATTAAAAAAAATTCAATTTCAAATGAGTTTTATTAGCATGACATATAAATATATGTATATACACATATATGCACACTTTTTCTGTTTTGGTTATTTTTATGTTGTACATCAATGCTAATAATAAAATAAAAAAATACATATTTGAAAATAAATAATGTAAAACAGTAATACAATTAAAATATCGAAACATCCTTGAATAAGATCATTTAATCTGAGAAGCAACCTAAATATTGAGTTTAATATATTTGACATAAATACAGAATTTAAATGCATCAGCCGATGTATTTCCCTGAATCATAACATAATTATGAGCATTAGTGGCCGCTGTCAGTCTCTGCTGGTCATCATGTTTGGGTTTGAATCTCCTCAGAGTTTAACGGTAATCTGCTCGTGTTTACCTCAGTTACTCATCAAACTAACCAGTATCACAATCATTCACTGATTAATAAATGATAAATCAGATTAATGACTCCCGTTAGCTTATAGCGTTTCTCCAAGACGCTTCAAAGAAAATCACGATCGCTGTCAAGTGATTTTTAAAGTATATTACGATGGCATTTCTTTGCTTGTGTGCAGAAGTGTTAATAATACACCGATCTGACAGCCGTGTGTCCCGTGAGGAACCACCCGCCCGTGTTTCTCGCGTGTTTGTGTGTTTTTCTTACGGTTTTGGCTCAGGTTGGCCTCTCTCAGCGCTTTCCTGCCTGGTTTCTTGTCCTGAGTTTTTCCTCCGGAGCCGCTGCTGACATTCTGCTTCTTTCCTTTCTTCACCACTTCCCATTTCCCCACACCAGAGGCCATAATCTCGATCTGAACTTGTTAAATGATGATTTATAATCAACAGAGTGTTTATCAGATCAAACCAACGGTTCTTATGCCACGTCTGATTGCTGTGAGAGGAACTACTTCCTGTTTAAGCGCGTCCACTCTGGGTACTTCCGGCCAAGCGAGAGTAACTAATAGTAAGTTTTACTTTAGACCATTCCTACATTTGCTAGTAGTGCTGTCTGTTTAGTGTATTATTCCATGAAAACATACTAAACATAACTGACATGTAGTACGTATTACAAATCCTTATCCACCAGTCTGGAAATATTAAACCCGCTAGCACGGCCGCATAGCAAAGCTAGCTGACCAATCGGAAGCGCCGCTGAGCATCACGTGACTCCAAGATTATTTTAAAGACGTTTAATTTTTTTTACTTTTTAATTACTCTTAACTGAATTTCATTTCAATACATTCTATATATAACTTAATTATTATATTTTTTTACACATTATAATATTTCCAGGTTAAGTTTCCAGGTTTCCATTAAGCTCAATTGTTACGTTTTATTTTCCCTCAACACAGTAAAACTACATAGCAAAACTCAAGTTCATCGCGTTGACTTACATGTATTGCATTATAGCGGATGCCATAGAAATATAAACATAGATGTACATATACGTACACATATCTATAGCGGATGCTCTCTTTATCATTATTCGTCCATTTATCAATGTCTATATATCTATGGGAAGAGTGGATTGAAAAATAAAGCAGTGAACACGCGTGTCTTTCATTCCCCGCACACATTTTTATTTTACATAGTAAAACTCCAAATGGATGCCAGTTTGCATTCGACAGCAGGGGTGAAAGGGTTAATGACACAGGTCCTGTCAATCAAACTCAACCTGTGATCTCTGTGCGATCAAACAAAGACGTCAAATTAAAATATAGCAGCTAAAAAAACTCTGTTCCATGTGGTCAGTCAGTTAAACATTAGTAATGCTTTTCTTTGCCATTCTCATTTAGTGTTAGTTGTTCTTATTGATGAACTTCATAAATAAATAAAACTCTCACACCTGCACTAATAATAATGATTTATCAGCAATTACTGAGAAAACACACACACACACACACACACAAACTCAACAATTTTTTACAGTCACTAGGACACATTTCTCGGTCACTTTTATATGGAAAACTCTTCACAGTCTATAAACTGAGGATTATTAATCGCTTTGGCACGAAATGCATCTGTCAAATTACACGAATACATTTCAAACACCCGCAAAACTCAGTGCCAGTTCACATACGGTTAGAATTAAACCCAACATCATAAAAAAGTGAATTATTTGCAACATTTACACAGTTTTCCGAATCTAAAAAATGAAATGCTGTTACAACATTAGGTGTATGTGAACACCTACAGGATTACTATCTACACAAAAGGGGATATTTATCAATGTTACTGTAATGTAAACATGCGCTATGTATCAAACAGCAGTGAACTGTAAACAGTAGAGTGTTATTCTAGTTAAGAACATTAACACAAGCAATCAGTGTGTAATGCTCCTGTTGTTAGTGTGTAATGAGTGGGAAAGTGCGCTAACCCTCTGCTAGTGTTCTGGAAGAGTGACTTTGAGACATTGTTGGTGGTTTTGAATGTGAAATTAAACGCTGAAAGCTGGGAAGAGTTAGGAGAAAGTGACCTACGTTCTTGAGGAAATGTGTCGTAGCGATTGTAAAGTCAACATAAGACTCAGTGTACTTTCTCTACAAGTGATCCTGGTGTGATTGTGAATGCATTCTCTACGGCAGACGCACACCCGGATCAGGAGAGACTTCGTGTGGATTCAGCCTTGTCTGGGATACTATCAGAGAAGCTTTCTAGGGAAACTTGTTTCTGCCACGGGATTAAAAAAAAAAAAGTAAAAAAAAATACAAATACATTTTTAAATCTCAAAATTCACGACTTATTTCTCACAATTGCAAGTTAATAACTCACAATTCTGATTTTTTTTTTCATGCAATTTTTACCGCAATAGCGAGTTTATACAGTATTTCGCAATTCTAACTGTTTTCTCGCAATAGCGATTTTATATTTCGCAATTCTAACTGTTTTCTCGCAATAGTGATTTCAAATTTTGCAATTCTGTCTTTCTTCGTAATAGCGAGTTTATATTTAGCAATTTTGACTTTTCCGCAATAGCGAGTTTTTGTTTTGTAATTCTACCTTTTTTCCACGCAATAGCGATTTTATATTTCGCAATTCTGGCTTTTTTTTCGCAATAGTGATTTTCAATTTCAGAATTCTGACTTTTTGCAATAGCGAGTTTATATTTTGCAATTCGAACTTTTTTCTTGCAATTACGAGACAAAAAAAAAAAATTCGTAAAATTGCAGGTTATAAATAGAACTGCGAAATATAAACTCGCTATTGCAAGAAAATTAAATTGTGATATGGAAAAAAATTGCCTTTATTTTTGTATTCAATGGCGGTTTTCACCACAGAATAAAAAACAAAATTGTGCAATTGCAAGTTATTATCTTGAAATTTTGCCTTTTTTTAAATCAAAACTTTAATTATGCTTAAATAATGCTTGAATTATGTGATAAAAAGTCACAATTACCCATTTATTTTTTAATTCCTTGGCAGAAACAAGTTTCCATCGGTTTCCATACACGGTCCACTTAATTCATTGCAACTAAAAACCCTTCTAAAGTTAAGGAAAAAAAATAAAATAATAATATATATATAAATATATATATAAAAAAAACAAAAAAAACATCAGCATCAAACTCTCTAATAAATTAGCTGATTGGAGCCCAAATAAAAAACTGTTAGTCAATAACCTTGGCTGTGTGTGTTAGCTACATCAGCACCGCAAAACATCAGTGTGTGTGTGTGTGTGAGAAAGTGTGTGAAAGTGTCACTGCATCCTCATTCAGGTTCAGGTTCAGTGCTCGAGTCATCTGGACTCTTAATTAAAACCCACAGCCAATAAAACATCAGCGTCACTGCATGAATTCACACCTCATTAGCATAGACACGCCCCTACTCTGTCTATTGGCCTATCACACCACGCCCCGGTGTCTGCTGGAGTGTAAAAGAGGGAGAGAAAAGAGAGACGGCATGGAGGAAGGATGAAGAGAGAGAGAGAGAGAGAGAGAGAATGATGGGATTGCAGTGAGAAAGAAGAGGATTGATCAGTATTCGTCCTGATCTCGTGGCTGATCGTCAATCTCTTCGTCCTCCGGAGGCGCAAACCCATCCTGAAAAACAAAACAAATATGAATAAACGTTACGTTTGTCGGGGCTCGTACAGATTTCGTTATTATCTTTTAAATTCGAAAAAAAACTGTAAATAAAAATAAACCGATAAAACAAAATGGTAGAAATAAAGTGCAGCACTTTAACTTTAACCGTTGAAAGGATGCGATGACAAAGATATCGCTTTCTTTATATTGATTATTAACCAGAATTTATTAAGTACTAAAGTTTCAAGTACGGACAAAACATAAATAAGATTAAGAATATATATATACAGTATAAAAAAATGTAAAACATTTTTCTTATATTTATATATATAAAGAATTTATAATAAAAATAATAATTAAATAAAAATAAACAAGAATATGTAAAAAATATGTAAATAATAAATGAATTAAAAGAATATATATCTTTATTATTTTATTAATATATATATATATATATAAAATAAATATTACATATATAATAAAAATAAGAAAATAAATAAAAATAAGAAAGTACATATATATTCTTCTTTGTTTTCTTATTATGATTTATATATATATATATATATATATATATAAAATAAAAGCCGATTTATTAATATATTGATTTTTTTATCTCTCTTGTTTAAAAGCATCAATAAAAAGAATCAAACTGAAATCCAAAGCCATTTTTCTCTCATGAATATATGATTGACTTTAAGAATAAATGATGTATCATATACTCGGATATTTATGAGCGATATATCACACTCACAACCGTGTGAAACGCCTCTATATCAGACGGACTGAGGCGTTAATTTTGTGTGAAAAGATCGTTTTAACAATAAAATTAAAAATCAATTTCCCATATATTGTCTTTCAAGAACTTCATCATAAATATGATTATTTTCAAGGGTTTTCTAGGAGTAAAATTTCCAAAAGTCAAATTCAAGTCACCTTGTACGAACCCTGGTGTGTGTGGTCACTGTTTATGACGTCATGTGTAAAACAAAAAACAAACAAAAAAAGCAATACTTCACAAATCTGATGTCATGCCATGGTTAAATGCATTACATTAATAGCATGTTTAGTCGCACTAACTGACCACAATGCATTGCATTAACAGCGCCTGTGTTTCAATGCACGTCACCTCTGTGGCGTAGAGGACCTCCAGGACTTTGCCGAGGACGGGGTTCGTGTCGCTCTCGTGCTCTTGACACACCAGCTCAATGTCTCTGAGTTTGCTGAAGTAAAAATCTCTTTCTTTCTCCAGACCGCTGACCGTCAGCTTCAGGTCCATCAGCTGCAGGAAACACACGGTTCAGTGAAGCGTTCAACGACTCTAATCTTCATTTTCATAGTTGCTTAATCTTATTTTTGTTTTGTCTGTACTTTAGTGCTTAATCAATTCTGGCTAATTATCAATTGAATGCTAATCGAACGAATCGTGATGTGTTAAAGTAGCACACCATATCTGAAAATACATACATATTTAAATTAGGCTGCATTCTGCACTTCTCATTGGCTCTTGCTTGTGTTCAGAGTTAAACATATATTTATTAGTGCTGGACAACAATTAAATCGCATCCAAAATAAAAGTTTGTGTTTACATTATATGTGTGTGTGTATGATTATTTTGCATATATAAATAAAACATGTGCATGTATATATTTAAGAAAAATGTGTTATTTATATATAAAATATCTATATTTAATATAAATTGTGTATATTTGCAAATATTTCTTAAATATATACATGCATATGTGTGTATTTATATATACAAAATAATTAAACACAGTACACACACATATATTATGTAAACACAAGCTTTTATTTTGGATGCGATTAATCGTTGCCTAGCACTTCTGAAAATACACACATATTTAAATTAGGCTGCATTCTGCACTTCTCATTGGCTCATGCTTGTGTTCAGAGTCAAACATATATTTGTATATTTATAAATGTGTATCTCCTTCTGCATTTGTAAAAACGTTATAAAAACCATTAAAAGCAGCAGAAGTCGAGGTAAACTTGTTCACCTGCTGGTTGAGCTCCATGATCTCGGCGTCGCCGCCTCCGTTTCGTGTCATCGGGATGTTCCGCCTGATTCCAGTCGAGGGGGCGGAGTTTATGACACGCGGGGGGGCGGGCATCGTTTTCGGTGCCGTCGGTGATGTCCGCTGGGGTCCTATATGTGAAAGCAAAGTCATTAGCCAATCACAACACACACCACTTCATACAGCAACCAATCACAGAGCAGAGGCTCATTCATCAGCCAATGGAAATTCAAGATCTACTTCGAGAGTCTCAGACTTGATGAACACACACTTAAAATCCAAAGCCCAGAAACAGCACAAGAAAAACTCTATTTTCATTTCCTTATTTTCTCTTTCTTTCTTTCTTTCTTTCTACTCTTCCTAATTATTGTTTCTGTATTTTATCTATTTACACTTATTTATTACCATTATTGTTTTTATACATGTGTGTGTATGTATATATATATTAAAGAATTTATAATTAAATAAAAACAAACAAGAATATATAAAAAATATCAAAAAGAAAAAATGAATTAAAAGAATATATGTATACAAATAAAATATAAAATAACTGAATATATATATATATATCTTCTTTATTATTGTATTATTATATATACAATAAATATTAAATATATAATAAAAATAATAAAATAAATAAAAATAGGAAAGTACATATTCTTCTTTGTTTTCATATATATATATATATATAATAAATGCTGATTTATTAATATATAGATTTTTCTATCAATAAAAAGAATGAAACTGAACTCCAAAGCCAGAACACACAAGATCAGATCCGAAACAAATTCAAGCCTGAAAACAAACACAAAACCATTAGTTTGAGAAGGTTTCTCGCAGAGACTCAACGCAGGCGAGCGAAGCACACACAGACACACGCGTGCGGAGAGAGTGTGTGTGTGTGTGTGTGCGCGTCGGGTTACCTGCCGCTCTGGAGGAGCTCTTGGATTTGTGGAAAATGACTTCACCTGGGTTGGGAAGAGGTGTGATATCTTGGCCTTGTCGTGCAAACTGAGGGTCGTACTCCTTCCCGTCGTAGTTGGCGTCAAATAACTTCTTAAACCACTGAACGAACTCGAAGTTGTCCTGAAACCTCCCTTTCACGAGCTTCTCCACGGGAATGATCTGAAATCAGACATCACGTGTAAGAAGGTAGGGCTGTCACAATATATCGCAATACAGAAATGCAACAACATGTTTCGTGGATAGTTCAGCCAAAATAAAAATGACTGTGTGAGAAAATTCAAGTTTTCAGTTTTCGTGTCAGTTATGGCAACACTACAGGTGAATAGGGTAAACATTTAAAATAATAGATATCACCATGAAACTTCCTCAGTTGATTACTTACACAAGTATATTAAAAAAATGTATTACAAGTTTTAGAAATTTGTATGTTTAATTATGCAAATTAGGCATTATCTCATTAAATATGCACGATTTTGCATATATTTTCGGTAGAACAATGAACATATGATAAAGCCAGGTGCATAATTCTTTTATCATTTTGTTTACACACAAGATGGAGGGATTTCAGGATAGATGCTTTCATTACCTAGGAAATCAAATATACCGTCCATAGCCTTAAAAAAATCGATTTTCGCCATATTTTTTTGATTAAAATGTCACATAAATCAGGAATGATTTATTAACAAATCCCTATGAAAATGTCTTCAGAATACTGCTAAGTGTATAACTGGAGAGTTTGGTGTACATGGGTTGAGATGTTTGTACTGGAGAATCACAAAAAACTAAATTTGAACATTTAAAGAGTTAAATAGCTCTAAATGAGATTTCGTCATTAGCTTTAAATCCCCCTTTGGACATTGACGATTGGTTACTGATAGAAAGGAAATGCCCATATTTGGACATTCACGATTGGTTACTGATAGAAAGGAAATGCCCATATTTGGACATTCACGATTGGTTACTGACAGAAAGGAAATGCCCATATTTGGACATTCACGATTGGTTACTGACAGAAAGGAAATGCCCATATTTGGACATTCACGATTGGTTACTGACAGAAAGGAAATGCCCATATTTGGACATTCACGATTGGTTACTGACAGAAAGGAAATGCCCATATTTGGACATTCACGATTGGTTACTGATAGAAAGGAAATGCCCATATTTGGACATTCACGATTGGTTACTGATAGAAAGGAAATGCCCATATTTGGACATTCACGATTGGTTACTGATAGAAAGGAAATGCCCGTTGTGCAGGAGACTCGGAGCTTTACAACGACACCAGTCATGACAGACTCCAGTGAACAGACGGATCTTGGCGTGTCGCACTGGAATGCTAACTTCCTGGTAAATTCGGGAGAAACTTACTGCCGCAAGTAAACAAAATGTAATAAAATAAACATCTTAATGTATATTTTCAACGTTTTCTTTATAGCAGCTTGAAAGAACGCATATTGAAGGAGTAAACTAGCCCAAAATCTGCATGAATCGATGTTTTTGCCTGCCGTGTCTCACCTTAAACTAATATAATGTATAATAATGCATATTAGTGTGTCCTGATAATGCCAAATGTCTGATGCTACCAGTAAAAAGTGGCCTATACATTATTTTTAATATATCTAGTCAGTGAAACATATTCATCTACAATAATTCTGTATTTTCAGCTTCAGAATCATGAATATTGTTATTCTGGTGTCTCTATTGTTCATTGGGTTTCCAGCACCAAGTCCAAGACTATTCATTTACACACACAATGTAATATCAAATTTAGCATTTTAATCAACAGGACGTTTTCTGTTAACCTTTTATCACATGTCTTGGAGTATCGTGAGTTCAGTATCGTGAGTTCAGTATCGTGAGTTCAGTATCGTGATAATATGGTATCGTGAGTTCAGTATCGTGAGTTCAGTATCGTGAGTTCAGTATCGTGATATGTGTGGAATCGTGACGTGAGGGTCTCGTTACACCCCTAATGTTGAGTGTTTCTCGGTCTCACCTTGTCGACGCTCATCCTCTTGAACGCCGCCTGCAACACTTTGAAGTTGTTGATGTATTCGTGCTCCAGTTTGGCCTGAAACTTCACCTTCCTCAGCAGAATAGAGCCGGGAAACAGCATGTCCATGAACTGGCAGTACGCCGCGCCTGAGGAACGCCACAACACAACCAAGCAAGTCAAGTCACATTTATTTACACAGCGCTTTACAGAGTGTTTCAAAGCAGCTTTACAGAGATAACAGGACAGTAATGCAACAAACTTTGTTTCAAGAAGAAATTAGCGTCACAGTCCAGCTTAAAGCAACACTAAGGAACTTTTCCTCTGCGGTCCCCCTACAGGTTGGAAGCGGAATTGTCCATTACCGCTGTCGTAAATCATTTAGCCTACCGTCGCACGCACTGTTTATCCAGCACCGGCACTGGAATGAACGATTTCCACAGACAATGTAGAGTATGATGCATGATTTTATGAAAGTATAATGTATTGCGACATCAGAAACGAAGAAAAACTAAATAATGACTATTGTAACGCTTGCCATAAAGCAAGTCAAATTTGTAGTTTGTCTCATTAGAACTACAGAAACGCAACCCGATCTGGCAATCTTACATAGTGTGGTCATCGCAGATAAAGGGCCGCAAAGCGGAGGCAGAAGTGCCGTTCACCCCGTTACGACTTGATGAACCACTGAAACGATTTTGGAAACATTATTTTAAGGTAAAAATTTTAACATAGTGTTGCTTTAAGTAAGTTCAGAGATGGTTCATTTTTGTTGTAAAAAAGTTATTAATTTAGTTCATATATATATATATATAGCCGCTCTGGAGAAAACCGTGATGTCATCGTCCAGCTCAGCACAGTTCTCATATGATGCTGTCAATGCAGGAGATCAATAATATTGTTGAATATTAAATTAAATGTTAAATTTAATGTCCCCAACTAAGCAAGATAAAAGCCAATGGCAACACCAGCAAACACAAAGGGCCCTATTTTAACGATCTAAGCTCATGGTCTAAAGCAAGTGCACTTAGGTTGAGTCCGAATCCACTTTTGCTAGTTTAACGACGGGACAAATGGTCGGCACTCCCGGTGCAAGATCTAAAAGTGTCGTCTCTATTCTCTTAATGAGTAATGGGTGTGTTTTGGGCGTAACGTGCAATAAACCAATCAGAGTCTCGTCTCGCGTATGTGATTGTGTTTTGTCAACAATAAGCATAAGCATAAACATTCTGCACTTCCATTTTGTAGTGTGGATCATTCACTGCGACATTTAAACTGATTCTCAAGTTTAAGAATCTGTGAATCTTTTTTTTGTGGCCTTCAAACACCTTAAAATGCACATGTGTAGATCAGGAACATCTAAATGTGTGTGTATAATGCATGCCCCCAACCCAGCGTACGGACACGCGTGACTGCTCTCAGCGCTAGTAGCGTACCTGAGCAGAGCTGCTCGATCTTGGTGTAGTTGAGGTGAAGCGAGTCGTTGACCCAGGCCAGCATGTCATGTCTGCTCAGGTTCTCGATGGTCATCGATGTGGAGTAAACGTTCACCGCCATCCCCTAACTATGGAAAAAGCAGACAAAATCAGCGTTACACAAACAGCCAGTTTAGCTAACAGTTACAGCTAACACAGAGCCCGTCTACGGAGAGCCTGCCCACTCCCTATTGAGTCCTATTGTACCGAATGTTGGTTGTAGTTCCACCAGAGCTCCACTGGGGGCGATCGCCCATGAGTGCAGACTGAATGGGAGTCTATGGGGCTAGACGGCTAAATGTGTCTCTTTCACCCGATTGCCGTTGAGAAATCTCAGATTTGATTGTAGGTTTTGCAAGTTCAACATGGGTTATAGGTCAAACGTTGAATGAACGAGTACTTATGTCCTTTCGATTTCTTACAGGTTGAGTTGTTGTTGCCCATAACATGCTAGCATTCTGCTAATGAACACTGATTGGTCAGTGAAGGACTTGTGGGACTTGTGGACAGGGAAGGAAGCATTTTAAAAGACTTTTTAAAGCAAATAAGTGACACTAAAAAAATCTTAACATCAGCAATGTGTAATTTCTTTGCATCTCCTTTCGAATACAACATTCAAATGACTAGACAAAAAATGATATCCTGAGAAAAGTGGATTTTGAGGGGTATAGCGCCATAGACCTCCATTCATTCTGCACTCGTCCTGTGAGCGCCCTCATGTGGAGCCAGAGTGGAACTGCACTCGTCCTGTGAGCGCCCTCATGTGGAGCCAGAGTGGAACTGCACTCGTCCTGTGAGCGCCCTCATGTGGAGCCAGAGTGGAACTGCACTAGTCCTGTGAGCGCCCTCATGTGGAGCCAGAGTGGAACTGCACTCGTCCTGTGAGCGCCCTCATGTGGAGCCAGAGTGGAACTGCACTCGTCCTGTGAGCGCCCTCATGTGGAGCCAGAGTGGAACTGCACTCGTCCTGTGAGCGCCCTCATGTGGAGCCAGAGTGGAACTGCACTCGTCCTGTGAGCGCCCTCATGTGGAGCCAGAGTGGAACTGCACTCGTCCTGTGAGCGCCCTCATGTGGAGCCAGAGTGGAACTGCAGCCAGTTCAGAAGCCGGAAGTTTACTGAGAGTGGAAGTTCTCCCCTTATTACACATTCTCTGGTTAACAGAACGCTAGTAGCTAACATTCTCAAAACTGAGACACAAAAACATTGTTTTTCTGATACAAAATGTCATAATCATTTGTGAACAAACAAGTATTCATTACTTCACTGAGCTCACTGTTTCTGCCTTTAATTATTACGTTGTTTAAATTAAATTAATACATTTTAGCTAACTGTGTTTGCATATGTACATTTCTGAAATGCATAACTTAGACAGTTCCTCTGATTACAGATCTAAACTGTAATGTGGACTCATAAACTTTCTGTAAAGCTGCTTTGAAACGATGTGTGTTGTGTACAAATAAATGAATTTTAAAAAAAAATAAAAAAAAAGATGAAATATTACATTTGTTGACCTGCATGTCATGTGACCATTAACTGACATCATAGAACATGAAATATTCACTTTAAATCTTAAATTCTTGAAAGCTTTAATTCCCAGTTTTACAAGTTCAACTAGAAGTCATTAATACTGAAGAGAGAAACTGACACTCAAAGCATTCTGACAACCAATGGCAGATTGGGGGCGGGGCTCTCTGTTTGTCCAACCAATGGCAGATTGGGGGCGGGGCTCTCTGTGTGTCCAACCAATGGCAGAAGGCGCAGTTTTCAGGAAACTTGTTTAGGATTATTGTTTTTCAACTGTTTTTGACACTGAGGCTAAAGTAGGCAAGAACACATGATCACATGCTCACTGTGTTTCAGTAGGTGACCCACTAACAGCCTGGCACTGCTACACACACACACACACACACACACTCACCGTCAGTAGGTGGATGTCACAGTAGTACACTAGCTCTCCTCTCAGTTACTGCTCCCTAAAGAACAGTGTCCTACAAACCAAACACAAACACAAAGAGAAACACACTGAACACACACTTTCCCACAGTAACGCAGCGAACGGGAACGTTCTCAGAATGTTCTAGCAAAGTTATGAACAAAAGTTCTTACAGTAATCTTTCCAGGTCTTTAATAATGTTCTCAAAACATTTCTTCATCGTTCATCGAGGGTTTTATTCTGAAATGTTTCAGTTGAGAGTGTTTAAATGTTTCTGCTGG
>JAJAQA010000005.1:51032738-51035238 GCA_021464565.1 Rutilus rutilus
TATATATATATATATATATATAAATAAAATGATGTATTATGGCCCAAAATAAAACTGTTTAGCAGCTCACTGTTTCGATTCTGCAATATTATCATATAATATCATATTATATTTCATACGCAGTAGTTTCGGTGATGATGTCAGGGCCCGTGCGCGTCTGTGTCGTCACTGACAGTCCGTTAAACCGGGACAAATCCCTAAACTGTGTTCGTTCACCTCATAAATAATCGCTCCACGAGAGTTAAAGCTGAACTAAACACACATTAGAGTCGCGCGCGTCCGAAGGGCCTCCGGTGACTGACGCATCTCTGTAATAACACACTCATTCACGATTATAAAGTACGGCATCTAGTCCTTCAAACTGTCCGAACACACACATCATGCTATTGTAAGGTCAGGAATGTTACTCACGGTTGTCGTAAATCTGTCCCGCTGGAGTGTGTGAGTGTGTGTGTGAGAGCAGTGTGGACCAGTGCGCAGTCTCTCTGCTTATCAGCGTCTGTGGAAACGCAGCGCGCGACACACACGCGCATGCGCAGGCGGGGCTGACACAACCGGAAGTGTACACACTGCACAAACACACGCACACACACACTGAGAGCCATGCCCGGGACGCATTACAACACAACATACGCAGTTATAATCTACATTTTTAAAAGCTCTAAAGCGTAAATAAATAGTAGAAGAAACAAATATATTTATATTTACATTTAATCATTTAGCAGACGCTTTTATACAGAGCGACTTACAAATGAGGAGAGCAATAGAATATATATAAATATAAAATAGTACATGTTAGTAAATATAAAAACATGTAGACATAAAAACAAATGTTTCAATATTAAAAAATAATACTGTCCAAATCAAATAGCTCTAAATTGTTTAATTATAATTATTTTATTTCTTGTAAATTATATGCTGATAAATGATGCAGAGGTTCCTCTGATGGTTCTTCATATGTGTGTGTATGAGAGAGTGTTTCTGTGTGTGAGTGTGTGTGTGAGAGAGAGTGTGTTTCTGTGTGTGAGTGTGTGTGACTGAGTGATTGTGTGTGAGTGAGTGTGTGTGAGAGTGTGTTTCTGTGTGTGACTGAGTGAGTGTGCGTGTGTGTGAGAGTGTGTGTGACTGAGTGATTGTGTGTGAGTGAGTGTGTGTGAGAGTGTGTTTCTGTGTGTGTGTGACTGAGTGTGTGTGTGTGTGTGTGTGTGTGTGTGTGTGTGTGAGAAAGTTTGTTTCTGTGTGTGAGTGTGTGTGTGAGAGAGAGAGTGTGTTTCTGAGTGTGTGTGTGTTGTTTATAAATGGATACAACATTAAATAAATAAATGAAGCAACAGTTTCATAGGGATTTTTTGTGTTTATTTTCGTCCATGTGACGGAAGAAAACAAGCCTTCAGTTTCAGGACTCACTGTCAAACAACACACACCGATTCACAAAGTGCTTTTTCTGAAAAGTTAAAAACACATAAACATATAAACATATAAACTGAACCACCGTGAAGATTCTGCATTTAAAAAACAGCACCAGTGAAACTCAGCCCTGGGTCACGCTCGGATCGGGATGCGGGACAACTGCGGATCAACACAACTGAAGACACACACACACACACATGAATCTGTGCAGCTCCATAAACTCAATCCAGTTCCTGTTTGATCAGAATTAACATATTAATCTGATCGTGACACACATCCGTGTTCATTGTGACAGGAATGTGTGTGAGCCGGGATTTCAACAGCTAAGGTCACCGATTTAAAGGGATACTACACACAAATAAAATGAGTGTGTGTGTGTGTGTGTGTGTGTGTGTGTGTGTGTGTGTGTGTGTGTGTGTGTGTGTGTGTGTGAGAGAGTGAGTGAGTGTGTGTGTGTGTGTGTGTGTGTGTGTGTGTGTGTGTGTGTGAGTGAGTGAGTGAGTGTGTGTGTGTGTGTGTGTGTGTGTGTGTGTGTGTGTGTGAGTGTGTGTGTGTGTGTGTGTGTGTGTGAGTGAGTGAGTGAGTGTGTGTGTGTGTGTGTGTGTGTGTGTGTGTGTGTGTGTGTGTGTGTGTGTGTGTGTGTGTGTGTGTGTGTGTGTGTGAGAACAGGTGAGTTGTGAATCTTATATAATAATAATATATATATATATATATATTCTCATTTTTGCGGGAACTAAACCTTTAACGTTTTCTGACAACCGGAGTTAAAATAAGTCTCTGACGCTTTAGATATTTCATTGTTACACAATCAAGACCATCATAACTAACAATAAACTATTTTTTATAAATATAGATATTTCACGGACACTGTATTCATATAATGTGGGCATCATCATCATCATCATCACTACAAACACAGACAGTGAGTTCAGTGTGTGAGCTGTACATGTGACGTGACTCACAGTGCATGTGGAGGAACAAACTATACAGAACATTTATACATATCATTTTGCGAAATCACTTTTAATACTGAATAATAATAGTTTTCCTCGTCATCTCGTTTGGCAACATCATGTGATCCGGAGAAGCA
>JAJAQA010000005.1:51050238-51055238 GCA_021464565.1 Rutilus rutilus
GTATGTCAAGTAATCCTAAACCACAGCTGAACACACACACACACGCACACACACACACACATATGGGCTGGCAGTAAGGAACAATGCCTGGCTTTATATGAGCTCAGCAGGAAAACACACAGAGACTTTCACACACACAAACACACATACACACACACACACGGTTGATCTGTGACATCCATGATCCTCTGCGCTGGGCGTTTGGTTCGGGCTTTACTGGCACTGCCGTGTCGTTCAGAGAGGAAATGTGAGTTCACACACACCGCTCGTCTCCATCGTTTCACCACGGCACACACACACACCTGAAACAGCCGAGAGAGCAGAGAAAATGTGAGAAGTGCTGTCATATCATATCTAATATGACATATTAAAAGAAATTGCATGTTAAATTGCACTGTATAGTGTCTCCTAAACACACACGCTGAGATATGGACTTTGCGTTCAAATAATTCGGCTGAATAAATTGTATAATATCTGTGAAATAATTTGTCTAATCAAAAATGATGTTGTCAGGAGAATTTCTCAGGAGAAAGTAAGATTTTCTTTGAAAGAAATGAATATTTTATTCCGCAATGATGCATTAAATTGATCAAAAGTGGCAGTTAGGAATTTTTACATTGTTACAACATTTTTCAAATAAATGCTGTTCTTAAATACATTTTCTATTAATCAAAGAATCCTGAAAAGAAAATTTATTCTAAATTCTAAAAATTAAATAATCCTAAGTTACAAAAATATGTTCTGAGGACATTATTTCAAAAGCGTTTCTTCTTGGTTCTGTGAACGTTACGGGAACAGTAACATTGTATCATTCTTCACACATTATGGAACGTTACTTTTGAATCTGAACGTTCTGAAACAAGAAGAAACATTTAAAAACTGTTACATTTAAGTATATGACTGCAAATGGACTCAAGAAAATGAATTCTAGGCTATTAGCAAAAATGACTTCTTGCGCCACCTAGTGTAGAAATGATGCACATAATGTACGGTTTCTGTTTCTGAGCACAAAAAATAATGAAGAACAATAAAAAGAGAAGAAACACAATAGCTTTGCTAATAAACCCTTGAGAGAGCAGAAGAAAGAGAAAGAAAGAGTAACAGGATGAGAGTCCCGGTCGTGACTCTGGTGAATCCTTGAGCGAACGGATCGACTTACAGCAATAAAAGCAGGATCAACACACAGACACACACTTCAAAAAAGATCATCGTACGATTGATTGGCTTTATCTACAGGAAATCTGATCCCACATCAGCCATCATCTGTAAATCAAGCTTCAGAACCCATGAAGGCCTGCCAGTGTTTCTGTCAGCTCTGGAGAAGTGCCACACAAAACAGGGAAACTTTCCTTCGGTAAACACACCGGGAATAATCCTGTGACAAACATATGATCTGAGGACGTTATTTCTGAACGTCCAGTGTTTTAAATGTTTCAAAAGCGTTTCTTCTTGGTTCTGTGAACGTTACGGGAACAGTAACATTGTATCACTCTCTACACATTATGGAACGTTACTTTTGAATCTGAACGTTCTGAAACAAGAAGAAACATTTAAAAAACGTTACATTTAAAAACAAACATCCGACTGAAGATTCCAGAAATAAAACGTACCATGAATGATGTTTTTGTAGTAACGTTATTAAATAGCAGAGAACTACTGAACGAATGTTCTATTAATGTTACTGGAGGAACCTTTGATCTCAGATGTTTCTCCAAAACTTCTTTCTGTTGTAACATTGACACACACACACACACACACACACACACACACACACACACAGACACAGATCCTCACTCTGACTCGGGTCTATAAACCCTGCTCATTACTACTGAAACATGAGATGCAGAGGAACCTCCAGAAACAACATCTGGAGCAGCACACACACACACACACACACACACACACACACGCACTCACACACAATCACAAACACAGATACACACACACACACACACACACACACACACACACAGATACACACACACACACTCACTCACTCACTCCCTCACACACACACACACACCCTCACACTCTCACACACACACACACACACACACACACACACACACACACTCACTCACTCACTCACGCAAACACTCATGCTCACGCACTCGCACGCACACACTCACACACACACACACAGACACACACTCACTCACTCACTCTCACACACACACACACACACACGCTCACTCTGACTCTCACTCTGACTCTCACTCTGACTCTCACTCTCACTCGCACTCACACACACACACACTCTCACACACGTTCCTCTAACAGGCAGGATTGTGTGTGTTTCTCGTGAGTGTCTCTGGTTTCTCCTGCTCTTTTCACTGCTAATGCAACTTTAGAGCAACGACACAGATTGAGTTTCCATCCGGCGCCATTCTGAGGGGAAACCCACAAACACACACTCACACACACTCAGTGAGTGTGTTTGTGTTAGCATGGACATTTTAATGCATGTACTGTGCTGTGTTGACTTAGCTAGTTTGCCTTTGCAAAACAGTACTGTGGTATAGTGATGGTAATACCGTGGTACTGAATGATTACCATATATATACAGTATGTACTCTGTGTTATTTAGTAAAAGCAGAGTATTTGTGCATGAGTGATGTTGATGAGCATGTGTGTGTTCACACACTCACCCTCACTTGTTCTGGTCTCTGATTCTCAAGCATCGTCTCTTGACGGGCGGCTCCGGATCGTTCTCCTCAGATCCCGGTGCATCTGTGTGTGTGTTCTTCTCCCAGGTGTGTGTGTGAGTGTGTAAATGTGTTTGTGCATCTGTGTGTGTGTTCTTCTCCCAGGTGTGTGTTTGAGTGTGTAAATGCGTTTGTGTGTTTTTCTCACACACGGCCCGCGCGTACGTGTGCTCTACACCCTGATTCGCTTTCTCGTCCCCAACGCTCTCTTTCGATTGGTCGCTCTGACAGTCTGCTTGCTGCTGATTGGCCGAGCCATTGCCCCGCCCACCCAGACAGCTGTTCTCCTTCACATCTTCACAATCAGAGAGAGGAGAGGGAATCTGGGTGGAGCTACTGCTGTCCAATGAGAGCGAGGTGGCCTGTATGGCGGTCGAACGAGCCAATGAGTACAAAGAGGCGGGAGTTACGACTCTCCCGTCCAATGACGCGGCAGCAGTCGCCGTAACCACAGGCGAGCAAAGTGCTTTAATTTGAATGTGAGTGTCGTGATCTTCCTCTTTAACCGGGATTCTCCGGAGACACCGGATCACTTGCCGCTCCGATGTTGAGGGGAAAGGGGAAGCACATTGTTCAATCTTTACTCTATTTTCAATAATCTCCTCTGAGTGACACGGATCAGGTGTGCGCTTACTAAACTCTGTCTCCTGAAGGCTTCGAATCACTCCTCTATGGGGCGTTTGAGTGGGAATAGGAATGGGAATGGGAATCGGGATTGGCACAAAAACGGGATATGGCATCAACATCATGGGTTGTGGCCACGGCGGAGGCATTTGAGGAGGGAATGGTGTGTATGGAGTGGCATACGGGTGCAGGAAAGGAGGCGGAGCAAACGACGCCCTGTGGGAGGGACTAACAGGATGAGGGGCGGGGCTTCGCAAGGCCTGTGCGTGAAGGGGTGGGCGCACAAAGGGGAGGGGCATCTGAAGTGGGCGTGGCTTCTCGAGTGTAAAACGAGGCGGCGACTGAATCTTCGAGACGGGTGTTCGTAGCGATGATGATGATGATGATGATGATGATGCTGTCGGGGGGGTTTTGGCCGGAGAATCCCAAGCCTCCGGGGTCAGAAGTTTCTGGTTTTCCGCCACAGCCGGTTTGGGCCGGTTCTCCTCGTCTTTGGCGCTGGTGAGCGTGGCACGAGCTTCCCGGTAAAACACGTCCATCTTGTACTGGTTTAGACATTTGGTGCTGCAGAACTGCAGTCGCTCCTCACCCGAACCGAAGTCCAGGTATTCTTTAGTGTGACGCACGTGTTTACACCAATCACACACCTGCAGAGAGAGAGAGAGAGAGAGAGAGAGAGAGAGAGAGAGAGAGAGAGAGAGAGAGAGAGAGAGAGAGAGAGAGAGAGAGAGAGAGAGAGAGAGAGAGAGAGTGAGAGTGAGAGAGAGAGAGTGAGTTGGAGAGGGAGAGAGAGGGAGAGAGAGGGAGTGAGTGAGTGAGTGAGAGTGAGAGAGGGAGAGAGAATTTTTTTTGAATGGTAGTGTTTATATTACACTGCTCAAAAAAATAAAGGGAACACTTAAACAACACAATGTAACTCCAAGTCAATCACACTTCTGTGAAATCAACACCAAGATTGGCAAATTCGCCACTGGCGCCCTGTGCTCTTCACAGATGAAAGCAGGTTCACACTGAGCACATGTGACAGACGTGACAAAGTCTGGAGACGCCATGGACAACGTTCTGCTGCCTGCTTTCATCTGTGAAGAGCACAGGGCGCCAGTGGCGAATTTGCCAATCTTGGTGTTCTCTGGCAAATGCCAAACGTCCTGCACGGTGTTGGGCTCTAAGCACAACCCCCACCTGTGGACGTCGGGCCCTCATACCACCCTCATGGAGTCTGTTTCTGACCGTTTGAGCAGACACATGCACATTTGTGGCCTACTGGAGGTCATTTTGCAGGGCTCTGGCAGTGTTCCTCCTGCTCCTCCTTGCACAAAGGCGGAAGTAGCGGTCCTGCTGCTGGGTTGTTGCCCTCCTACGGCCTCCTCCACGTCTCCTGATGTACTGGCCTGTCTCCTGGTAGCGCCTCCATGCTCTGGACACTACGCTGACAGACACAGCAAACCTTCTTGCCACAGCTCATCACACCTGAGCCACTTGTATGGGTTGTAGACTCCGTCTCATGCTACCACTAGAGTGAAAGCACCGCCAGCATTCAAAAGTGACCAAAACATCAGCCAGAAAGCATAGGAACTGAGAAGTGGTCTGTGGTCACCACCTGCAGAACCACTCCTTTATTGGGGGTGTCTTGCTAATTGCCTATAATTTCCACCTATTGTCTATTCCATT
>JAJAQA010000005.1:51065238-51090238 GCA_021464565.1 Rutilus rutilus
CACATACACACACACACACACACACACACACACACACACACACACACACACACACACACACACACACACACACACACATCTGCTGCAGCATCACCTGAAAAGTGTCACACACACACACACACACACACACACACACACACACACACACACACACACACACACACACACACATCTGCTGCAGCAGCACCTGAAGAGGGTCTCTCACACATACATACACACACACACACATACACATACACACACCCAACCACACACACACACATCTGCTGCAGCAGCACCTGAAGAGCGTCTCACACACACACACACACACACACACACACACACACACACACACACACACACACACACACACACACACACATCTGCTGCAGCATCACCTGAAAAGTGTCTCACACACACACACACACACACACTGTGTGTGTGTGTGTGTGTGTGTGTGTGTGTGTGTGTGTGTGTGTGTGTGTGTGTGTGTGTGTGTGTGTGTGTGTGTGTGTGTGTGTGTGTGTGTGTGTGTGTGTGTGTGTGTGTGTGTGTGTGTGTGTGTGTTAATCATCAGATGGATTCATACTCACTGGAGTGTGTGTAAAAGATGAAGTGCTTCTTCTGGCCACTAGAGGGAGATGAAGCTTCAGTAATGAGTCTGTGAGTGAGTGTGTGTGTGTGTACAAAAGAAGCACTACGCCAGTGTAAATAAATAAAAATACTGTGGTAATACCATGATAAATGTCCAAAAGCCCATAGTATTACCATCTACCCGGCTAGCACAAATGTTCAAAGAATGTTTTGCTTACATTCCCATGAAAACGTTATTTCTGATTTTCAATTAGGCCTGTTTCAGTTAAAAAAAAAGATTTTTCTTGGTTCTAGCCGACAAATAAGGGGACATACCATCTTAAAATTCTGCAAACTTTATCGTAACGTTACTTTTGTGAATGTTCTCTAAACGTTCTTCTGCCTAGCTAGTAGCTAACATTGTAAAAGAAAAAAATATATATAGGCCTCAAACTAAAACCTTTCAGAAAAAGAACGTTCCATGAATGATGCTAATGTTTTGAGAACATTATTAAAGACCAGATAACTCGATAACGAACGTTCTATTAATGTTTCTGGAAGAACCTTTGCTCATATTAAGAGAACCTTGCTGAAAACACTCGTCAAACGTTTCAGAAACACTTAGTTTACATTTAGTACTACCCTGGTAAACGTCTAAACCCCCACAGTATTATGATCGTTATTGGCTGAAAACGCTCCTCAAACGTTTCAGAAACATTTTAGAGTGTGAAATGCCACTTTCTACACCTGGCATGTAGCCTACTTGCTGCTTCCCAGACTTGTGTGTGAGAAACACTCGATTCGGTTTAGAAACGCGTATAATAATAAGCCGTGAGTGTGTGAGGTGTGACTCCACACACCGCCGCTAGAGGGCGCGCGAATCAAATAAACTCGATAGCAATTATTATTAACTATTTGACGCTGTTTTTTCTTCTTCCGAAGTTTTAAATATTAATCAATATAGAGTCATTATTCCTCGGTATGACTCTCTAAAGACCTCTGACTGATATTTATCCTGTAATTTAGCCTCCCCGCCCTCTGCAAATACTAGATATGTGTTAAAAAAAGCAAAGGAATGACCTAAAAGGACAGACTTCATTAAGCTTGTTGTTTTTTGGGGGGTGGGGGTGGGGGTGACGTATGTGACGTAACCCAGTATAAAACACTGCCCCAGTATAAAAGCTTCAGTAGCAGCCGGCGTCTCCCTTTAGATGAACCCACTCTCACACCAGCTCCACTCTTCATCATCATCTTCATCATCTTCATCACCAGAATGGCTCCCGCTGGAGTAATGTTCTGCGCTTTCTGCTTAATCACTCAGGTAAGAGTTCACATGTTGATTGTATATCTTATGCTTCATAATACCTACACTATGACGCTATTTTCTTCTGGAAACAAACTTTGTAGCATTATTTTCCTGTTATCTCAGTAAAGCTGCTTTGAAACACTCTGTGTTGCGCTGTATGAATAAAAGGCTTTTTAAACGCGTTATTACGCCTTATAGATCTGCGTTTTAACGCACCTGGGGATCTAAAGAGGATAATGAATATACATTTCAAATCAGCCTTTATGTTTGCTTTATATGTTCAAATTGAACGAAGTAGGAATGCAGGATTCATCCAATCCTCAACTCCATTCGTACGCGATTGAGAGTTTGCAAAGTTAAATTTGGGCACTTTGTTCGTTTTAAATGTGGAATCAGGGTCAAGATAATCATTTTAACGAGCTTAATTTAGATGATTTTCTACACAAACTACAATATAGCCAAAGCATCATTAATATACGAAAAGTTATAGCCTTTTATTTTAATGCAATAAAGCCAACAAAAAAAATCCTCATGTTCACTCAGGCTTTCCATTCGGAGAAAGAGAGAGTTTGTTAACAGCTCGACCACCGCGCTTGTGGCTTTTGGAGAATGAATCATTTAAAGTGTATCGATGTCTGTCCCGAGGCTTGAGTTTCTCAGAGACTGTTCTGTCTCGGACACCTGATCCGTGTCTTTCCCTGCGTGAGAACCCGAAACACACACACACACACTTTCTCTCTCTCTCTCTCCGCTCGCTGTTATCTCAGATTGACTGGACCGTTATAAAGCATGCCGTTTCCCTCAGCGTATCTGATCTTAAACGCTGTTTCAGGGCGCGCTCGTGATTTCCCCGCAGACGCACTTGTTGTTTTGCGCGCGTATTTTAAAAGGCTCATTGGATCGTATGCATTTCATGCAACATGCAAATATGTGTGATTTGCATTAAAGAATCCATCCCGCTGAGATTTGAGGATGCAAATGAAGGTTTTGGAAGTGTTTTGCATAACTTAAGCGTGGCGCGTATCGACCGCGCGTAACTGTCTCATTTGCATGTGCTCGTGTGATAATGTCCTTTTTTTTTTCTTTTTTTTTTCTTCTTCTCCTCAGGTTTTGTCCCAGAGCACAGTCTCCCCGAACAACTCCACCGTGCAGGCCGGGAATCAGACCGTGAGCGCGAACTACACCATGGCCACGGACACGTACGGCTCCGCGAACGCGACCGTGCCCAACGGCACCGGCGTCATGACGCCGGCTCGCGCGCTCTACGTGCTCGTCCCCGTCGCCATGGCAAGCAGCCTCCTGCATCACTGCTGTTGAGGTTCAGATCGATCATCATTCACATGTTCCTCGGGGCCAGCTCTGCCACTTCTCCTTCTGTAGCTTCACCTCAATTGGATTTTTTGGCCCTGGACACATGGAGGACATTATTAAAACCTCACCTGGCTTCCTTTCCCACAAGAAAACTTCCAGTTTTTTGCATTGCTGAGCCTGTAGAGCGATATGAAGGCAGATGTCCCGGCACAAATCTGCTGGACGGGACATTGTATGATCTTTGGTTGATGGCCGGATCGTGCAAGATGCATTTTACACATTGTGATCCAAACTAAACGCACGTTTTTTTTTTAATGGGTCTTTTGGGTTTGTCACTTGGAGTTGCAGGTGGATTTTCATCTGTGTATTTGCCCACTTTAGTTCCGAATCAAACTGTTAGTCATTCATTGGCATGAGATGGACACTTTGTAATATTGTTTTTCTCTTGCATAGTTTATATTTTGTACAAAATCGTTTTAATGTTTGTAAAACATGAGTACATGAGAATAAACAATGTACACTTGAACTAGTTTGGCTTGTTTGATGTATGGGAGATCAGAGGAAAATTCAGATTTTTAGGTAACACTTTATTTTACAGTGTCCTTGTTACATATGTTACATGTACTTACCATAGTAATAACAGTAAATTATGCATAATTACATGCAACTAACCCTCAACCAAACCCTAATCCTATAGTAAGTACATGTTGTTAATTAATATTACTCAGTACTTAAATGTAAAATTACACTGTTATAACAATGACACCTTAAAATAAAGTGTAACCTTTTTTTCTATCAGTGTGCATAACTGTGAATGCATTGATTTTGTAAACCAATGCATGAGTCAGAATTATTTTTAGATGAGCACAGGTGCTTAATTTGCATTCAAAATCTAATCCATCATGCATGAAAGTCTCTGGGAAACATATGAACAATCTTCTGTTGTTTAGCTTCACACACACACACACACACACACACACACACGTCCTCCTACCACCGTGTGTGTATGTGTTTGATTCACTTAATATCCAGAGTGAAGACAAGATATTACAAATCAGTCAAAACTATAAAGGGTGAAAGTGTCCGAAACAAGCAAGTACATTTACTAGTGCAGTCGAATCGATTAATCGCGATTAATCATGTCTAACATCAGTAACAGTTTGTTTACATAATATATGTAGGCTATGTATATATATATAATTGTATACTATGTGTGTCTGTGTGTATATACACATATAAATGTGCACAATACAGTGTATACACACATACAGACATTTATAAATATAATATACACTTTTATGTTAGATGCGATTAATCGATTCGACAGGACTAGCACATTTACAAACAAACGGCAAGTAACATTGAATTAAACGTGAACTTTTGAAGTGATAACATTTATCATAATATTCTAAGAATGTTTCCATTAAGATATTTAAATCGGTTAGCAAAAATATTTACTGAACGTTCCATTTCATCATTTTAAATACATTGGAAACTTACTTTTTGAATGTGCGACATTTTCCAATGAGTAAAACATTACAAAAAAACAACATTTTAAACTAAAACACGTCATGAAAAATGTTTTTGCGCTAACATTTCAACTTTATTAAAGACCATTAAACATTGAACGAACGTTCTAATAATGTTACTGGAAGAACGCGTATTCATAACGCTTTATTTACAACATCCCAAAAGTCATTTTTTACAGCATGAATGAATAAGAGGATTGATGAAGAGGATCATCACGATGCTTTTCTTTAAAAGAACATTATTGATGAATCCGTCACGATGAGAGCAGGAACACCGATGAACACACTAAATGAACAGCTTTTATTGAAGTCAAAATATTATGTAATATCGCGAATCAAACAAAACAAGTAACAATCGAAGGTTATTTTACAAACGCTGTGGTTTGATATGGTCTCGGGAAGCAGGAGAGTTTCGGATAAAGGCTTTTAATCATTGATCGTCCTGATTCATTATTCAGTGTGTGTGTGTGTGTGTGTGTGTGTGTGTGTGTGCAGGTTACGGTTACAGGACGACCGTGTGATGATGAAACCCGAACTGTATGATGGGATAGAAAGTGAGAGCGGCGCTGTAGAGATGAGCTGATTACAGTTTTTTCCAATTGCTAACACACAATTGTGCAAACTAGCCTGGTTTAATCAAAATACTGAACACAATTCACACAACCACACACCCAAACTGCAAAATACCGCATATATCTGCAACCAAAACTATATCTAGCATTATCAAAATCAAACTTTTGCACGAAATGGCGCACACTTCATTCATATTAGCAGGTTTTTAACCAACGACACACTGTTGGGCATCATGAAGAGCACTCTCATCTTCAGTGTGCTTCGCCATAATACTAAAATAGTTCAAATTAACATTGTTCAGATTGTTCACATGCACTGAAATATTTGCAGAAACACACACACATGCCGTTGAAACATTTATTATTTTATTTTTTTCAGTGCAACATGTGCACAGCAGATATATTTACACTGGACTGAACACAATATGCCCACAGAAACAGTAGACTGAAAAGATTGAAGTGTTAACAGTTGAGCATTGAGGAGTTTGGTCAGGTGACGAATGAGTCGGCCAATCAGATCATGGAGTGGCATTTTGAATGGCAGTGTTTTGAAATGGCAAACATGATGTTATGTCAGATTGTGTGTGTGTTACGCAGAGAACCGTGTTGTTCAGTGTGTTGTGCCATTTTGCATTGCAAAATGTGTGTAATGCAGAAAATGTGTTTAGACTTTTGGAGACTTGAAGAGGTTTTGCTCTGTGTGTGTGTGTGTGTCAGTTTAAGTAATTGTGCCGTGTGTGTCATTTTAGTGTGTGAGCAACTGGAAAAAACTGTAAACCACAGGATCTTCTGAACGAAAAGACTCAGATCTGCTGAACACTGATGAACTATTGTGTGTGTGTGTGTGTGTGTGTGTGTGTGTGTGTGTGTGTGTGTGTGTGTGTGTGTGTTCAGGCTTTGTTAAATCCTAGAAGTGGGCGTGTGTGTCTGGTATTTGCCGTAAAGGGACACCAGGTCAGAGAAATGCTTCTGTCCCACAAACACACATTCAGCATGTGCTTTATACACACAAACACACATTTACACACATTCAGCATGTGCTTTATACACACAAACACACATTTACACACATTCAGCATGTGCTTTATACACACAAACACACATTTACACACATTCAGCATGTGCTTTATACACACAAACACACATTTACACACATTCAGCATGTGCTTTATACACACAAACACACATTTACACACATTCAGCATGTGCTTTATACACACAAACACACATTTACACACATTAAGCATGTGCTTTATACACACTGTATGTGCTTTATACACACAAACACACATTTACACACATTCAGCATGTGCTTTATACACACAAACACACATTCAGCATGTGCTTTATACACACAAACACACATTCAGCATGTGCTTTACACACAAACACACATTTACACACATTCAGTATGCGCTTTATACACACAAACACACATTCAGCATGTGCTTTACACACAAACACACATTTACACACATTCAGCATGTGCTTTACACACACAAATACACATTTACACACATTCAGCATGTGCTTTACACACACAAATACACATTTACACACATTCAGTATGTGCTTTATACACACAAATACACATTTACACACATTCAGCATGTGCTTTTTACACACAAACACACATTTACACACATTCAGTATGTGCTTTATACACACAAACACACATTCAGTATGTGCTTTATACACACAAATACACATTTACACACATTCAGCATGTGCTTTTTACACACAAACACACATTTACACACATTCAGTATGTGCTTTGTACACACAAACACACAAACACTGATCTGTGTGTGAGAGGAACACTGTTAGACATTTCAAGGGTTTTTTATTACCATTACCGTGTTTCAGTTTTACAGTAACTACATGGTACTGTAATTATTTTTATTTGTACTAAATCTAAATTAGATTTCATAATTCTGATATAGAATTAATTTTAATTTTTATTTGTATCCTACATAAGTACTACTGACATACAAATTATTTAAAACATTTCATATACATCACAAAATACACAGTCTGCCAATGCTGGAAATGATGTGTTAAATGTTTACACATTAATGGGTGAGTTTAGTGAGATTCATTTGAACTCATGCATTGTGTTGACTTCCCATGATGCAATGGGAATCACAGTTATTAACTGTAAAGAGAACAATACTGGGTGATTTACAGTAAATAACTGTAGAAATTATACAGAAAAGTCTAACAGTGAACTTCTGACTACATCAAAGCTGTGTGTGTTTCCCCCCGACATTAAGAGAGAGAAATTAACATATTTTCATTTTCATCACAATTAAAAGTATTTATACAGCTTGAGTTTTTAAAAACCGTTTCACGCTCACCAAGACAAAAAATACAGTAAAAATAGTGAAATCTTTTTACAGTGTAGATCATCTGTTCTCTATGTGAATATACAGTAAAGTGTAATTTATTCCAGTGATCAAAGCTGATGTTCAGCATCATTACTCCAGTCTTCAGTGTCACATGATCCTTCACAAATCACTCTAATATGATGATTTGATGATCAAGAAACATTTATGATTATTATCAGTGTTGAAAACTGTGGAAACTGATACATTCTATTTTTCAGGATTTTTAGATGAATAGAAAGTTCAGCATTTATTTGAAATAGAATGTTTTGTAACATTCTAATCCCGTGACACTAGAAGAGCTTGATGTGATACTGGAGATGACACTGTTTCCTGAGAGGACAGACTGGGATTGATAAGGGCTTGTTTGTGTTTGTTGACCTGTTTTTATCATTCAGATTATCTCTGAACAAACAAACCGTCAGCGGCTCAGTGCTCATCCACACCTGTGTGTTTACCTGCGCATTAACACACACACACACACACACACACACACACACACACACACACACACACACACACTGAAGGATGTAGGAGCCATCAGATAAAGAGCCTTTTGTTTCAGCAATGCACTTAAAATCCATCTCTCTCACACTCACACACACACACACACACACACACACACAAACACAGTGTGAAAACCATTCGCCATTGAGGCTCATGGAATGTTGGGCTCAAAGCTACTTCCTGTTGGAGGACAATGCACTTCCTGTTGCTTTCGTCCTGCAGTCCGATCTGGAAAAAACGAGAATATTCCTGTTCTCCGCCAGTACCAGTTTTTAACCTCTTATTGAAATGAAAATACACAGCTAACAAAAATATCTATTAATGTTTCTGGTACCACTTTACAATAAAGTTCATTAGTTAACATGAACTAAGAATGAACAATACTTCTACAGCATTAATTCATATTAATTTCGACATTTACTAATACGTTATTAAATCACAGGTTGTATTTGTTAACATTAGTCAATGCACTGTGAACTAACATGAACAAACAATGAACAGCTGGATTTTAATTAACTAACATTAACAAAGATTAATAAATACAGTAACAAATGTATGGTTAGATCATGTTAGTTAATACATTAATGTTAACTAATGAACCTGTAAAGTGTTACCATGTTACTGGAAGAAAGTTTGTTCCCTGCATGCCGTTTTAATGCAGATTTACACCTGGTTTATTCTTCCCTATTTATTGGGGTAATCTTATAAAAGCTGAAATTATATTTATCGTCCCATTCGTTGACAACCATATAAACTTTCACCCTCTAGAGTCTAGACAGACGCTTCTGGGATTTCGCTCAATCACAGTCTATTTCCCCGTGTCTTAAACACACGATATGCTTATGTATTAACATGGCTTGCTTGAATTCCGATGTAGAATGCGGTGTGTTATTTCTTGATAACAGACCGTTGCTAAGGATAACACACCGTTGCCATGAAAAACAGAGCGTTGCCATGGACGCAGGATTCTAACCGTAGAGACGGAACGGACTGTTTTCTTTAGCGGAAGCAATTCAATCGTTTTTAAATCAATAAAATCTTTTTTGAAACAATATTTTGTGTCAAATTATTGATTTATTTGGTAGGTAGCCATGTAATAAGCGGGATAATGTAGATAACTGAAACGACGGCAATCAAATGATGAGATAAACACCAGCAGCAGCACAGAAAACACCAGCTTCATCACACACACTTTCTGAGAAATACAGTGAATTAAGTGTGTGAGGGAGGAAGAAGAGAAACACACGCGGGGAAACTGGATTACGGCTCTCGATCTCTGCAGCTGCTGCTAAATCACATCTATTAAGCAGTTTTTTTAAAAAGGTTTATGATTCAGATGTAAACTTAATTAATTATTTTTTTTTTTTTTTTGTCCTGACATGATTCAGATGTTAGGACAAGAAAACAGAAGCACAGCGTCACTGTGACGGTCAAGGGCGAGGCGGTAGAGTCATTAGTTTGCCAGGTCAGCTCTGTTGTTCTGCTGGAGGTTTTGCATGACACTGATCTCAGATAAGCAAACACAAGCCTCTCTCTTCTCTTGATTTAATGGACAGAGAAGATTCACTGCTGAGAATCAGTTAACAATCTGATCCAATCCTGCTGTCTATTAAACACCAGCTCAGCAAAATCTACAGCATCACTAGCCGTGTATTCCAGCGCAAATATCACAACATTCTTACATTAAAGTCCACATGAATTCAAAATTGACCATATTTACTTTGTTTGCCTAAATTGTTAGTTTTGTGGTGAACAATTCATCCATGCAAGTCAATCCACACAAAAATTTTTTTTGGCTTTGTAATCTTTAATCAAAATCTGAAAATGCCCCTCCCCTCTGCCTTGGAGGACCTTCTCTGATGACGTATGTTTGACGGCTTGGTTTGGGAAACGCTTAACCACTCCCCTCAAACCGTTAGTCTGCTATGAGCGAGAGATGGAGAGGAGGAGCGCTAGAGTAAAACCCTGCCCTCTGTTCAATATTCCTTTTCACTGGGAAATACGTCACAGCACTAGAGAAAAGTCGTTTGCAACTTCCGGTTCACGCGGACTTTAAGAAACGTTGAGTTGAGAAGTAAAATGACATGTAGAAATAAGTCGTTTTCTTTAAAAAAAAAAAGGGAGAAAAATAGATTTTATGCTTAAAGATAAAAGATGTAAAGATGTAATTTCCACTGAAACAGGAAGACAGGGGCGGGGCATATCGAACAGCTCCTCCCCCTTTTTAAAAATAGCCAATAGCGTTTGGTTGACATAACAGCTAATCCAGAGCCGTTGAGATCGTTAAAGACGCAGTTTCCTCATATCTAACCGTTTCTCCTTCTAATCTTCTCCATATCGCTTTAAAGGGGAGGTATAATGCCCTTTCACAAGATGTAAAATAAGTCTCTGATGTCCCCAGAGTGTGTGTGTGAAGTTTGAGCTCAAAATACCCCACAGATATTTTTATATAGCATGTTAAAATTGTCACTTTTTGAGGGTGAGCAAAAACCAAGCGGCAACCTCCCCGTCTCTCTCTTGAAACCAACACGGAAGTGAGTTAAACTGCAATTCATTGACTGGCCGCTTGGCCTGGCTGCAGAAGTGAGTCAAATCTGTATCTCCCTCATGTTAAAATTACCAACTTTACAGCAGAAAAAAATATGTTTACAGCCTGGATCTCTATGTGGCTTTGGTCTATACAGCTAATTTTGCCCTTCATAACAACTGTGAGGGGGGTGAATTATTTTATAACTCGTCCGTTTAGTTGATTAATATTTAAATTTAAGGGTGTGGCCAGTGGCCACTTGAGTGACAGATGGATTGCCGCTGTCAGTGCTAGCCGTTTGTCTGCTGTTACTAGCCGTCACTTCACCTCAGCAAATGTTGCTGCTGAATTTGCCATCTCTGCAGTGTTTGTGCTTTTTTTCGGGATTATTTCATACAATTTAATACTTGGGTACAAAGCCCACGTCTTTGGATTCCGTCGTTATCGTTCGAGAGAACAACCAGCGCTGTATTTCAGTTGTTTTCCTCCGTGAACCTGCACTAATGGATGTCTGACAATTTCGTTGCTTTGGGGGGTTTTCAAATTTAAAACGTCAATAAATACTCGTTCGTTCTGCTCTCACTGGACAGATGGATTATAATATGCTTATGTACCGTCAGATGAAATCATGCAGGCGTCGGCGCTTTCTCCGTCCATGCAATAAATGCACATGAATGAGCGCGGATTTTCTAGCGCATTTACTTGCACTTCAAAGGCGATATATCTATGGTTTAACCCATTTGAGAGACGGCCAAAATCCGAATTTAAAATGGACTGAATAAGCTCTCTACGAACTTGAGCAATGCCGCGCTGACGGACCATGAAAGAGTGACGGACATGTATGCACATAAATCACTGTCACACACAAACACTCTCGAAGTAATACACAGTCTCACTTGTAGCCATGTCTTTTAACTATTATAATATTTCGAAGGGCAAAAATAGGAACGTTTAATTGGCTTTACATCATCAGCTAACTCGATCACATCGAGCTAGGTGATTTCAGATAGCCAGGCTCCTCAGCTCCACTCACGCCCCGCCTGTTTGCCTATTTTCTGTTATCCGGGAGTGACGCAAGGCCAAGATGGCGACGGCCGGCTCCGCCCACTTTAGGCTTCAAAAATGCTCTTCAGAAACCTACGGGTGACGTCACGGACACTACGTCCATATTTTTTTACAGTCTATGGCAAAAACGCACCGTTTTTGTGTGTGTCCCTTTAAATGCAAATGAGCTGCTGCTCCCGGCACAGGGTGTGGAGCTTCAACAGCTCATGTCTGCCCTCACACACATATGCACTGAACATTTCAAAAACTTTTAGCTTTTTATGTTCAAACCTAGCCATTGATTTGCATATTCTGTCTTGATAATCTATAAATCATGTTCAGGGGGTGGGGTTTATGTAAATTTTAGGGTTGGTGATGTCACTACCCCGGGAGGAATGTGGTGTAGTCTCTACCAGCCGTTTGTTGTAGTCCTTTAAAAGCAAATATCTCCCTTTGCTTTGTACTTTGAGCGTTGTAACTTTGCAGATGTTGTTTATGCTCAAACAGCAACATTACACACTAACTACAGTTAGAAAAGTCAAATTATCACGTGATCCGCTCTGTGCTGTCGTGTCTCTGGACACTAACGTGAAACCAGACTTCATTCGCCCCGATGGAAAGCATATTTACACTGTCTGAATCCTTCCCTATCCCCTATGTAGTGCACGATGTGACATTCACCTTGTAGAAAATAGTAAATGTGTGAACAAGTGACTGATTTCAGATTTATAATGAAGGGGGCGGGGCTTCAGATTCTAGAGAGAATTTGATTGGACAGAAAATCTGATGAGAAGCTGAAGTGCAGAGTGATCAAATCATTGATCCATATCCATAAGTGATAGACTAAGTTTTGAATGCTTATATCTTCTAAATGTGAATTTTGTGATAGTTTTGGAGCTTATAGATAACAGTAATGCTGACATATTCATACTTTACATTCCCGGAAGAAACTCAAGACTACAATAGAGGCGTTTCAGGAGTTCAGAAACACTGAATAACTTTGAAACCTTTTTCAACATTACACACTAAACACAGAATATGTGCTCTTTAAGATTATTTTATTATAATAAAACCAGTGCATATGTTTGACAGATGCAGATTATCCTCGTGATTGTGAAATGAGATTTCAGCACGACTCATTATCATGTGTACTGGACAAACACACAGTTAATCAGACAAACACACTGTAATTGACTTCACACACACACACTTCATTGGGAATCTTCCGGCCTGATTGTTCCTCGATGGGGTTTTAAAGCTGCACTGACATCGATCTTCATTCAGAGGTTTTCATGTCTGAAATTAAACCTGCATATGAATCTTCAGTGAAAGCTGAAGTGATGAACATAAAACAATAGAATAGCGAAAGCCTAATATTATATTCTGCACGGCATGAGCTTGTATTGTGAGAGAGATTCAGCATGTTTGCTTTTCCATAATAGATTAATAACGCCTGAAAGACTGTACAGTACAATACCATAATATTCATTCATTAGGGTATTTAACATGCTCCTCCAAAGAATACCATGGTATTACCACTATATGTCAAAAGAACATGATGTCCATACTTTAAAATTAAGTTGTTTAGCCTTACAGGTTCAGCTCTGAGAATGAATGAATGAATAAAATCTCTACAAACTTTTTCTTTTAGCATCTAAAAATGATCAAATCTATTCTGAATGTCTCATCATTTTGACTTTGATTATTAAGTAGATGCATTTTCACAGATCTGAAACTCTGCATTAATTATATTCATTATTAGAGAGACTGATCGCTGTTATATGTGTTAGTGAAGATAAAAACAAAGATCTTTTATTATTCTGATAGTTGACTTATAAACAGTTAAACTGTTAAAGCTCTCAGAACAGACAGTCATTATCTGTGCTGGCGCTCAGTTCCTTATGTAATATCTCAGTGTAATTAATGTGCGCTCATTATATTGTGAGCGACTGACAGCAATTACACAGCAGGACAAACAGCCTCTGTTCATCACGGAGAGCGAGTTTATTAATAACGCTCATGCATCTACTTTAAAGCATCAATATACTTTTAAAATACACACACATTCACTCACACACACTCTCATTCACATCAAGACACTTTAAAAGTTAAAGCTAAAGCTAAAGATCCCATTAAATGATTTCTGAACGTTCCGAATGTCCGTTAAGGGAACATTCCATTCTTCAAACATTATGGAACTGTTACTTTTGAATGTTCTCTGAACGTTCTAAAACAAGTAGTAACATTTAAAAAACGTTAGACGAACATCCAACTGAAACATTTAAAAAAATAGAAACGTCTTGCGCTAATGTCTTGAGAACATTATTAAAGACCAGGTAACGTTGATCGAACGTTCTATTAATGTTACTGGAAGAACATTATGATGACAGTAGAGATGTGTTCATATCTATATTATTAGGCAGGACTGCCACATTAATCTAGAATTGATCTGATATTTGACACTTGAAATGCGTCTCATGCTTTCAGAATCCACAGTGTGATGAAGCGCGTCACATTATTATGACGTCATTTATGAATATGTGTTATTTAAACTCTGGGTTGAAATTCCAGAATAAATATATATGTGATAGGTTAGGTATCCACTCCTGGTATGAATGAATATATTTTGTGTGTGGGTGTGTATGTGTGAGTGTGTGTGTGGGTGTGTATGTGTGAGTGTGTGGGTGTGTATGTGTCTGTGTATGTGTGTGTGTGTGTGTGTGTGTGTGTGAGTGTGTGGGTGTGTATGTGTCTGTGTATGTGTCTGTGTATGTGTGTATGTGTGTGTGTGTGTGTGTGTGTGTGTGTGTGTGTGTGTGTGTGTGTGTGTGTGGCCGTACAGGATGTTTTTTCTGCTCTGTCCTGATTGTCTGGTGAACTTGGGCAGAACATTGTACTCACTCCCTCATCTGTGATGGTGATTGTGTGTGTGTGTGTGTGTGTGTGTGTGTGTGTGTGTGTTGGCCTCAGGTGTCCCTGAAACACAAGAGATTCTGCTGAATGTTAAGGGTTTTTCACGAGAATCAGAATGTAATACATCTTGTAAATTGTCTTTGAAAGGTCAGTGTTAAACGGGGTCAGAGTTGAAGATGTTTGAACTTTGACCTCATGTGAAACGCTGTGTTTTGACGCTTCACTTCACTGACTTCAGGAACATTAATAGAACGTTTGTTCAAAGTATTACTAATGATCTGAAAACTTTTTCATGGATCAGGGAATGTTTCTCAGGAATGTTTCAGTTGGATGTTTGTTTTTAAATGTTTCTGATTGTTTCGGAACGTTCAGATTCAAAAGTAACGTTCCATAATGGAATTCTTACAGTGTTCACATAATCATCAAAAACATTCTTAAAACAAACATGTTAATAAATAAAGTCAGTGGTTAGTGTTTGAGTATTAGATTGAAATGGATCTGACCTTTGACCTCTGATGATCCCAGCTCCTGATGCCCATGTGACCTGCACCTGCTCCCATGATGCCGAGCAGATGATGTCATCGATTGTGAGTCTGCAGACTCTGATGAACTCGCAGAAACTCCAACGATACTTAAATGTTTCACATGTTCTTCACACACTGAGTCAGGATAAAGCAGACGTGTGTTTTGTGTGTTTGTCAGCCATCAGATACACAACTTTATTCTGGAAATGAGAAAAAACGAATGAAAAACACAAGCCCAAAGTGGCGCATAATAAGCGGACTTGGCAACTCTGCGGTTCCTCTAATCCTCGGCTCTTTGTCCGGGGCTTTATGTGGATCCGCTCGGATTTACCCACGTGCCCCGGGGCTGAGCGTTTCCACGGCGACCGGAAGCTGATGCACTGATGCTGACGACAGCAGACGCTGACTTACCGTTCAACACCACATCAGCACTTTTAGAGTACACACACACACACACACACACACACATATACACTTACTCACTCACTCACTCACACACACACACACACACACACACACACACACACACACACACATATACACTTACTCACTCACTCACACACACACACACACACACACACACACACACACACACACACACACACACACACACACACACACACACACACATACACTCACTTACACACACACACACACACACACACACAGGTGGTAGAGCATTATGCTGTGTGAGTGTGTGTGAGAGAGTGAGTGTATGTGTATATGTATGTGTGTGTGTGTCTGTCTGTGTGAGAGTGTGTGTATGTGTGTGTGTGAGTGAGTGTGTGTGTGTATCTGTGTGTGTGTGTGTGTCTGTTAAGTGTGTGTGTAAGTGTGCGTACATGTGTCAGTGTGTGTGCGTGTGTGATTGAGTGTGTGTGTGTCTGTCTGTGTGTATCTGTTAAGTGTGTGTGTGTGTGTGTGTGTGAGTGAGAGTGTGTGTGAGACTGAGTGTGTGTGTGTGTGTGAGTGAGTGAGTGAGTGTGTGTGTGTATCTGTGTGTGTGTGTGTCTGTTAAGTGTGTGTGTAAGTGTGCGTACATGTGTCAGTGTGTGTGTGCGTGTGTGTGTCTGTCTGTGTGTATCTGTGTGTGTGTGTGTGTGAGTGGGTGTGTCTGTCTGTGTGTGTGTCTGTCTGTGTGTGTAAGTGTGTGTCTGTCTGTGTGTATCTGTGTGTGTGTGTGTCAGTGTGTACGTGTCAGTGTGTGTGCGTGTCTGTCTTTGTGTGTAAGTGTGTGTGTGATTAAGTGTGTGTGTGTCTGTCTGTGTGTGTGTGTGTGTGTATGTGTGTGTCAGTGTGTGTACATGTCAGTGTGTGTGCGTGTCTGTCTTTGTGTGTAAGTGTGTGTGTGATTAAGTGTGTGTGTCTATGTGTGTGTGTGTATATGTGTGCTTGCGCTCTGACATTATAAATAAACAATTTAGACATCAGAGAAAAACAATGCAATTAAATAATGCAACTAACCGTATAATCAGGCCGAGCCAAAAATAACAAACCAAACGATTCAAACGGGAGGAGGAAACACTTCTCATCGTTTACAACGGAGAAACTATGAAACTAGCCTGAGGGAAAACTGCTCGTTTAATATTAATGTAATAATAAATTCCAGTAATTAACTTTAAGAACATTTTAGTGCTATAGTGTGTTGGGCTTCCAATCAAATCTGGTTTCTAAGTAAAACCAGTTGAGAACAGGTTATATTACCTGAAATGTTTCTGTTCGTTATAAATCAAGGGATATTTGACTCTGGTGGGCGTGGCCTTGGACGACAACAGGCCCAGTGCATTATGGGTGTTGAAGTTTTCCAAAAGTTTGGCAAAACGGTCTTTTCTCTCGTTTTTGCCTTTCTACTGTATATAGGCAGTCATGTTTTATTAAAAGCTCACTTTTCCAGCAGTGAAGGAACCTTTAAGAGTGTTTGTGCTCCATTTGACACACATGATTACACACACATAAACCTGTAATATTCCTTAACTTATTACCATTAAGTTATAAAAACATTATTTCTGAACATTCAACAACAACAACAAAAAAGTTCTTGGTTGTGTGAACGTTGAGTTGGTTACACTAGTAAGGGAACAGTAACATTGTATCATTCTTCACACATTATGGAACGTTACTTTTGAATCTGAACGTTCTGAAACAAGAAGAAACATTTAAAAATGTCAGGCAAATGTCCAACCGAAACATTTTAGGGAAAAAAAAATGTTCCATGAACGATGTATAAATAATGTTTCTGTGCTAACCTTCTGAGAACATTATTAAACACCAGATAACTTTGATCTAACGTTCTATTAACGCAATCTATTAATGAAGAACGTTAGTTTCATAACTTCGAGAGAAACTTTGGAGAAGAAAGCATCGGTTTCTATTGTTCAAGTGGCCCGTGAAACACGAGCGAATCACAGCGTCCGAATTAGTGGACAGAGAACAGCCGAATCCCCCAGACAGCCAATCAGCACAGACGAAATCCCCACGGGCCAATCAGAACAGAGGAAATCCCCACGGGCCAATCACACGTCTCAATGATCTGAACAAAGCTGCAGCTGATTAACAAAACAAACATTTACTTATAAACACACTTATACAGCTTTAAAAGAAGCAAATGTCCATATAGGTACAAAGTCAAACTGAAACATTATTATTGTTCAAGTATGTGCTTTTGTAAAGGCAGCTTGGACGCGTCTCAACGACGGTTTATAAAAATAATACAATGTCCAGTAGAATATGATCATATTCCATTCGCTGATGAGTGAGATTTCCACAGCTCGTGGTCCCTGTGGTGCAGCTGCCTCACAGGACACTGGGCCCCCTGGCGCAGCTCTGCCACAGAGCAGTAGGTCCCCTGATGGAGCTGCGTGGAAGGGACTCTCAGAGGATCTCCAGGGACCATCTCTGATTAATTTTGTTTGGGTTGAATTCATTGAGAATAATCTGGCTTTTGTCAAACTGCTGACCTCCTGTAGAGAGAGAAAGAGGATATCTATTTAAAATGTGCATTTCCTTTTTGCATTTTGGCTTATATTAAGTAATACCTGTTGTTTGAATCTTATTCAAACTTTCAAGAAAGTCGTATTTCACACCGACATCAAGATCAAGCGTTCTGCGTCTCTAATTTTATGACACTTATTTTGATTGCACATTTTGAAACAGCTAATGATGTATTATTTAAATGACAAATTCTTAACTTATTTGGAGTGTATTTTAATTATTATTTCACTGTAAAAAATTATGTTCTTCCTCAATATTTCTGTCCTGTTTTCCAACATTCTTAAATCAACATACAGTTACTGGAGAAGCAAAATGACGTTTATTAAGATATGAAAAATACATCAAAATGAAGTGAGTTTGTGTTTAAAACAAGAGCAAAAATCTGTCAATGGAGTCAGAAAAATGATAAAAATTAAGTTGATTTTTCTGACTCCATCGGCAGATATTTGTTCTTGTTTTAAACACAAACTCACTTCATTTTGATGCATTTCTCACATCTTAATATCTTCAGTCATTGTTCTTCTCCAGTAAAAGTATTTTGATTTAAGACTGTCTAGATATTGAGAAAAACATATAAGAAAATGCAGCGTATTATTATTATTTACAAAAAGTTATGATTAGAATGTAAATATGTCTTTCTTTTGCACTGAGAGCTTAAATGACAATTGTCAATCATAATAGCACTACAAATCATTTCCTTTATGCAAAATCTAATTATGAATGATGACAGGCATTTCTTCATTTATGTATTTGGGTGAGTTTCTGTCATTGTTCATTAGTTTTCCGAACCGACTGTCATCTGTTGATCTGCACGTGTGTGTCGTGTGTGAAGCTGAAGCTCTTTCAGTCAGTGTGTCTGAATAAGAGCATCTGTCCTATGAGGATTAACAGACCCGTTCTGTGTGAATCCAGCAGGTGGCGCTACACGCTCATCTATTCACTGATGCAAACAGCCACATTTCTGAGGTTAGCATAAATCATGTGGATTTATGAGACAACTATATTAAGAGTAATGACTTCCAGCAGACTAAACTCACTAGTTTTCTTTTCCATAGAGTCATTAAAGGAAGCAACACACAACAGTTAATGAGTTAATGCCATAAATCACACGGTCTCTGCTAAAGGAATGTCAAATACTCAAGCCTGGTTACCACTGAAAATACTTTCGCACTCATTTCTCGGTTGTAAAAACACAGGTGTTTCAGTGGAAGTCTATGAGGAACAGGTTACGCTGAAATAAAATCAAGTACAAATACTAGTTGAAAAAGTTGAAATGTTGCCTTTGCAATAAACTGAAATGAGTTTAAGTTGAAGCACTAAAATTAGTAACTGGAAACTAAAACTGAAATAAAGTTCATAAATAAACTAATGAAATGACAAAAGCATATAATTATATGATCAAATGAACACGCAACTAAAGAATAAAAGCTAATTCAGATATAATAAAAATGGAATTGTATATTTCAGTATATTTGCCTTGTTTTCCAGCACTAATATCTAAACATTCTTAACTCGAGATGCATTTACTGGAGAAGAACAATGACTGAAGATATTAAGATGTGAAAATGCATCAAAATGAAGTGAGTTTGTGTTTAAAACAAGAACTAATATCTGCCGATGGAGTCAGAAAAATAAATGTTTTTCTTTGAATTAAGTTTATATTTCTGACTCCATTTTTCAGAAAACAAGACTTAATATCGGCATTTTGCTTCTCCTGTAAATTAGGGTGACCATATTTTAGTTTTCAGAAAACAGGACGGGGGTGTGGTTAAGGGGTGGGGGCGTGGTTAAGGGGTGGGGGCGTGGTTAAGGGGTGGGGGCGTGGTTTGGAGTGAATGCATCAAAAAATACTTGACAAATGCATTCACAACCTTGCAACTATGTTATTGTACTTTAATACAAAAAGTAATACATCCTTTTCATTCAATGTTTGGCCTATTCTATTTCTTTTCATGGCCATAGGTTAAAAATCTACCAAAATCAAAAAAAAAAAAAATCGACTACACTATTTCAGTAAAAAACTATTTCAATCCTCCTGATGTTCTCTTGTAGCCTATACTTTCTTTATGTGGGCTTCTAGGTCGCTAGCACCTTTATTTGACACTGACACGTGCGGGCCAGCTTTGCAGTTCATGCATTCTGCTTTACACGGATCCCGACCGAAACAAAAACACGGGAATTTTCTCTGTAAATCATCTGGGAATTTACTTCTTTTTTTTTTACGCTGTTAGCGACTTACATCTTATCTCACACTTGACCGTAAACTGAAGCGTCGAGTCACACTGCTAAAATTCTGTGAACGTAAAGTCCGCCTACTTTGATTTGATTGGTCATTTCAAATATTCTGACATTGACGAGCAGTGTGACAGACCAATGAGGCTGAGATGAACACACACACACACACACACACACACACACACACACACACACACACACACACACACACACACACACACACACACACAGGCCTCTGCGCTCTGCTTGCCGCTGCGGATTGAGGAACGCACTGATTATAACAAGACGGGGCGAAGCCGAAGCCGGTTTCATATGTTTTGTGTGCAAAGGCAAGCATGTATTTAAAGTACACGCTTAATGGCCCAATGAAAAATAATGAAAACCAGGACATTTTCATCACTTTATAAAAAGCAGCCAGGACGGCCAGGACAGGACGTGAAAACAGGACGTTTGGTCACACTACTGTAAATGTATGTTTTGATTTTAGTACTGGAAAACAAGACAGAAACACTGAGTTAAAACATCATTTTTACAAAGTGAAGGTTGAAGTCCTGGTGGATCTCACAGACGCTCGTGGAAGCATTCCCTGCACTGGTGTGAGAGTGTTTCGAGCGCTCTCTGACCTTTGACCTCCAGCACGAGGTTTGGTGCGCTGTGACTCCGGATGATCCCGTCGCTCGTGATGTTCCAGAGCTGATGAGGTTTGCCGAACTCTGAAGACAGAACCGCTCGAGTGCCGGGCATCAGAACGCCAGAACCCACATCCACACAGCAGTCCAGCAGCCACTGACACACACACACACACACACACATATGTATTCAGACTCCTTCAACATGTCTCACATCATCACAGTTTATTCGCTATAGTTTATAAAATGGTGATAAAATATGAGCAGAACTCCTTCTGTTAGACTGTCTCACACATGAATTATGCTGAATATCTGTCAGCTGTTAAATTAGATAATACCAGTTTAGCTCAACCAATCACCAAGCAATGCTTCATTGTGTTCAGTCTGTGTGTAAAAAGAGCATTAGCAATTAAAGACAACACACTTCAGCAAAACATGATCAGCTCAAAGTGTCCCAATCAGTTTTGGCTCTGAATGAAGAATATTTGGGTATAATATGTCACAGTTTTCTTTATTTTGTTCTCCTCACTTACATAATGGACTATAGTGTCCTGATTACACTAGTAAAAAATATATATAAAAGATGAAATCTGGTGTCTGAATAATCTTTGGTGTGACTGTACACTGTATATCTCTACCTTGCACTGCAAGCGACCGTCCTGATAGGCCCAGATCTGATCGGCTCCGCCCCTCTCCTCGCTCCCCTGGATACGCATCAGTTTGATGTCATCGAGTGACCCGGTGACTGACATCATTAGCCCCGCCTCTTCGTTACGCAAGCGGAACAGCGGTTGCTTCTGGAAGGAGAAACTTTGTGAGAGTGTGTTTACAGTACATGACATGCAGAGTCAAGTGTCCTCATTTATACAGACTGTTATTGCACATGCGTATTACGTGTTTAGTCTACAGATATGTGCGTTTGAATATATATATGTGCGCAGGCGTGTGGTGTTTCTTTACAAACTGACCTCAACAAATGACTTATCTGGCTTTATAAATTCATAATACAGAATTATTTATCGTGTGAACTGGACTTATTTTGACAACGTTTGATCTGTACAGAGGTGAAGGGAAGGAGGCCTTGACAGGGTCCCGCCCCCTAGTGTGACATCACGGCGGTGGGCGGAGCCTCTCACCTGCATGAGTGGGCGGAGCGATCCGATTCGACGCCAGGAGGAGAGTTTGGGCCAATCAGGAACAGCGCCGGGCTTCAGCAGGAACTGAGAACCTCTGAAGTTACAGGCCTCGTACAGAACCCACCTGTCAATCAACACACACACACACACAGGCTCAAACACACGTTTTCTGATGACACACACTGTATGTGCGTCTCTAAGCTCACACTCTGTTTGTTTTGAGTTTGTGGTCAGTTCAGGCTAAATATACTGTACGGCCTCAGATGCTCTCTCTTTTATGGAAAGAATTTGGCAATTGTGGAAAAAGTTTGTAGCCGTTAGCGAGTCTGACGTCTTCACTGCAAAAGTGGACATTAGAGCTTGACATTAACAGGCTGCGAACCTAAATGCACAACACACACTACTAAAACACATTATAATACACAAATAGCAAGTCAAATAGTTCTGGTTATAATGCACACTGTAAACATGATTTATTGTAATGAAGTACATTTAGCAAGAAAACACCATTTCAAGATGTCATGTGTAGTTGAGTGTGTCACTTCTGCGCTGTAGTTGTTCAGCTGTGATGTCAGAGAGAGGACAGTTTCCTGATGTTGGAGAGACGGTGAGCGGATTCACAGGAGTGTGTGTAATGTCACACACAGCTGAAGTCTTTCCACACACTGAAGATGTTTAGAGACTCTATAACTGCTCGGTCAGACCGTATATAAACACTGAATCACTGTGTTCATGGAAACCAGTAAACATGCCAGTATGAGTGGAGCAACACACACACACACACACACACACACACACACACACACACACACACACACACACACACACACACACACACGTGTTCAGAAACCGCTGGACGGAGCGAGACAGAGTGGAACCGAAGGCAGGAGACTCAGTGTTTTTATAGTGAAGCAAAAAACTAAAGCTAGTGCTTGTGTGTGTGTGAGAGAGTGTGTGTGTGTGTGTGTGTGACTCACATGCCGCCCTCCACCAGTATGGATGAGACTCTGGTACAGCTCTCCGTCAGCTGCAGGTTCACGGAGCTCGACTTCAGTACGGTTCTCCTTCCTCTGAGTCCAGAACGCTCGAACAGAACGACAGACGGCAGAGAAAACTCCTGACACACAGAGGAACAATTATTTCAGTAATATTTCTACAGTCTTATGTGAGATGTTGGTACACAAAAGCTCCAGATATTAAAGAGGGCCTATTATGGGTCTGATGCTGTTTTCAGGCTCTACTAGAACAGGTTTTCCTGCTTGAATGTTGATTATTCTCCTCATATTCTCCATTGTTGCGGCTCCTCTCTTCCCAGTCTGTCAGTAACGCTCTGTTTACTTCCTGTCTCTATGAAGCCCCTCCTTCTGAAAAGCACACTGTGCTCTGATTGGTCGGTTGGATCAGTGTGTTGTGATTGGTCGAGCGCCTTGAGTGTGTTTGGGAAATATCCCGCCCCTTTCCATAACCGCCAGTTTAACACACTACTAACTAACTCAACCAGGCCCCGCCCCTTTATTCTGCGTATGAATTATTATAATGAGGAATATTGTGACGTGTTCGTTCCCGGAAGAAACTCGAGACTACAGTGGAGGCGTTTCAGGAGTTCAGAAACACTGACACTGATATAGAGAAGAACTGGAGCTTCTTCATGATCAGACAGCAACATTACACACTAAACACAGATGAACGTGGAGAAAAAGCTGAATATTTGAACTAAAATATGAATTTAGATGTATTTTAGACTCACGTGTCCAATGGGTTGGACAGACAGCACTGATGTGTCGGGGTGTGTGAAGCCCATCGTCCTCAGATCTGGATAAACCCCTTCTTCCAGAACACACTGATGTCCAGAGAAACACTCACAGCCAAACGCCAGCCAGCTACACACACACACACACACACACAGAGAGATGTTCATATGAGGGCAGAAACACACACACACACACACACACACACACACACACACACACACACACACACACACACACACACACACACACACACACACACACACACACACACACACACACACAGAGAGATGTTCATATGAGGGCAGAAACACACACACACACACACACACACAGAGAGATGTTCATATGAGGGCAGAAAAACAGAAACACACACAGACACACAAACACACACGCGCACACACACAGATGTTCATATGAGAACAGAAAAACACACACACACACACACACACGCACACACACACACACACACACACACACACACACACACACACACACACACACAGATGTTCATATGAGAACAGAAACACACACACACACACACACGTTAATATGAGAACAGAAAAACACAGACAGACACACACACACACACACACACACACACACACACACACACACACGTTAATATGAGGGTAGAAAAACACAGACACACACACACACACACACACACACAGATGTTCATATAAGAACAGAAACACACACACACACACACACACACACACAGATGTTCATATGAGAACAGAGACACACACAGACACACACACACACACACACACACACACACACACACACACACACACACACACATGAGAAAACAGATCTAACCTTCCAGCACAAACCCTGCAGGAGCGCACGATGAACCCTTCAGGCATTCTGGGTAATGAGTCCAGCAGAACTACAGACGTCCCACTGAAGCCCGGCTCAGAAAACAGCTCAATCTAGAACAAGATCAAACTCCATAATAAACTAGAAGAAAATATAATAATATTAATATTAATAATAATAATAATACATATTTTCTTTACTAACCTGGAAGTGGCAGGAGCTTTCTAGATTTTCCTGAAACATAATTAAGCGTAAAAGCAAACGCAT
>JAJAQA010000005.1:51095238-51115238 GCA_021464565.1 Rutilus rutilus
TGGTACTCATTAGGGTATTTAACATGCTCCTCCAAAGAATACCATGGTATTACCACTATACCAAAACTTCGGACTCGGTGTGCAAGGACCTCAACAGACCGGACATACACACTTCTCTTTTGATGATTTTAGCATCACTATTGGCTGAATAAACTATAAAGCAGACTCACACTCCTGCCAGGACCTCGATGGAGTGTGTGTGTGGGCCGTAGTGTGTGTCCGACACGTTTTCCAGCGGCTCCTGGAGGCCGATACTGACGCCTCGCTCGGAGAAGTCCAGCTCACTGAACATCTTCATATGAGGGGAAGAGAAATCCTGGAAAACAAGCCGAGTCAAAGCATTTTTACGGTCTTCTGTCGCCACTGGGGGATTGTCTCAGGCGCGTTTCCTGGCATTGTGCGTCCAGAGCACACAAACACTGCAGGTGTGCGACAGAGATTGCGCAACGCATAACAAAGCCTACATTAAAAAAAAATAACACTGCTAAAAATTATGGATCATTTTATTTGGATATTTCCAGCATGAATATCCAAACATTCCTCAATCAAGATACATTTACTGGAGAAGCAACATGACTGAAGTCTTATTTACTGAAAAATGCATCAAAATGAAGTGAGTTTTTGCTGACCCCATTGGAAGATATTTGTTCTTGGTTTAAGCATAAAATTGCTTAATTAATTTTTTTCTTAATATATTAAGTCATTTTGCTTCTCCAGTAAATGTCTCTTGATTTAAGAATGTTTCCAAGGTCAAAAAACACTATAATCTCTATTGCAGCATCAGCTGTTTCCTCTCAGTGTCTGAAACGCTTCGTTCAGAGATTCAGTCTCTCTAAGCTCCGCCTCTCTGAGAGCTGCTGTGCTGTGATTGGTCAGAAAGCAAACGCTCATTATCATATCTGACTCTCAGCTCTTGATCACAGTGATACGAACAGTGACGATGGCGTGGGGTTTTACCGTATCAATCTCAGAAAACAGCGTCTTCTCCACATGAACAACACGAGCCAAACTCTTCCAGTCTCAGATACACTGCAGCGTTTGAGGGCGGAGCTAAGAGACGCTGCTCAGCCAATCAAGACCAGAGGCGGGGATTATGCAAATCAGTTACATAGAAGTGAATTGGCTTTTATTAGTTACATTGTGACAGGAAGTGAGACTGGAATCACTGACGACTCGTTTCACGCAGTTGAAAATCACTTCTTTCTTTTAGGAGACAATAACTTTATATGATCTTTGAAAACTTTGAAGAGCTTTCACATTCACAAACGGCTCTACTACACACTGCATGAAAGGGAATGTTCCAAAAAAAGCATATTTGTGACCCTGGACCACAAAACCAGTCACACAATGTTTTGAAATTGAGATTTATACATCATCTGAAAGCTGAATAAATAATCTTTCCATTGATGTATGGTTTGTTAGGATAGGACAATATTTGGTCGAGATACAACTATTGATTATCTGGAATCTGAGGGTGCAAAAAAAAAAAAAAAATCGAAACATTGAGAAAATCTCCTTTAAAGTTGTTCATTTATGTTCACGATTGTGCTGAATTCACTCACAAAACTAAATGTTTGATATATTTACGGTAGGAAATTTACTAAATATCTTCATGGAACATGATCTTTACTTAATATCCTAATGATTTTTGGCATAAAAGAAAAATCTATAATTTTGAACAATGTATTGTTGGACATTGCCACAAATATACCCGTGCGAATCATGACTGGTTTTGTGATCCAGGGTCACATTTTATTAGTTTTAGTTAATGATAATGAACCTTTTTCTCTAGTAAAGAGACTCACCATGAAGACGGGCCTCAGCGAGAGCAGCTTCTGCCCCGTCCCGCCCCAGTCTCTCCAGTCTAAATACTCTCCTTCCTCCAGGATAAACTGGTGTCCGTCGAAACCCTCGTGCTCGTATCCAACCCACCTGAGACGAGTCGAGGAGTAAAGCATTCATCAGATGTTTAACCCTCTGGTGCTCTTCGGTCATTTTTGACCGAAAATTTTTACGTTTTGTTTTGTTTTTGTAATTTTTACTTCATTGGAATGGTATGAAACTTGGTAAAGGTTTCGGCACTTGCTGTGTGAATACAGACCAAAAAAATTCATGGACATGATTCGAAAAGGTTTAATGATTCTGTAAACAATAGTCACACTTGAGCTCCTCACGGTCAGAAATGAGGCACTGGAAATGAACGAGACGAATCTCCTCTAGTGGAAGCGTTCGGTACTGCAGCCGAACAACATCTCACTGAAGATCATTTATCAGATATCAACCTCAAATTTGGAACACGACTTGTTTAGATTTATGGCTTTGATATTCTTGCAGTTTTAGAGTAAAACGTGATTTTGAAAATATATATTTCATATAAAAATGGAAAATAGTATTTTTGTGCATTTTTCATAACAATACACATAAAATTCTGTTACTTTTTTAAAGTTCACTTTTTAAAAACGTTTTTGACTTCATCAATAATCTGCCAAGTGTCGTGTTAATAAAGAGATCAAACTTCATTCTGTTGCACTAAAGCATTCAAGATTTACCAGTTTAACTTTACCAGTTTAACAGGAAATGTAATGTTCAGGTCTGTGCTCAAAAAGTGAATAAATGGATTATAAATACAGTGGAAATATAATTTAGTATAAAAAAAAATCCCCTAAAAATACAAAATATGAAATAAAACACATTATCAAACTAAAATATAGTACATTAATTTCATTAAAAAGCATTTTTGATGCACGCGAAGAGCACCATATTTGTTCTGGAGAGTGTATGAAAATCACAGGAGTGTTCAGGACTCACAGGCCTCCGAGGATCTTCAGTGATTCCACACCCGTCAATCCGTGATCGTCCGGGTCGGAGAAGGAAAACACGTCTCCCTGCACCTCAACACCACGGCCCTCCAGACCGGCTTTCTCATACAACACCGCCTGAAGGAGAGCGAGAGATCAAGAGCCTCTACGTTTACATGCAGCCAAATAATTTACATTTACATTTACATTTATTCATTTAGCTGACGCTTTTTATCCAAAGCGACTTGCAATTGCTATATATGTCAGAGGTCGCACGCCTCTGGAGCAACTAGGGGTTAAGTGTCTTGCTCAGGGACACATTGGTGTCTCACAGTGGATTTGAACCCGGGTCTCTCACACCAAGGGCATGTGTCTTATCCATTGCGCCACACCACCCCATAATAATCCGTCAGTAACGGGATTGACGGCTCGATCGGACTGAAATGTAAATACGCCTTAATGGATCCGATTGAGCTCGATCCCAATGACATTTCGATTGGATTGAATGTGGTTTATTCCTTTTCTAATCCGACCGAGAGAACATGTGAACACTTGATCGGATTGAAAACCGAAACTGAAAGAACTGCGCATGTGCGATGATGTACAAATTGCACATATTAATGTCATATAAATGAGTTTCCCGTCCTCCGATAATCCTCCTTTCACTCAGAATCAGTCCTGGTTTCAGACTCTCATCCACAGACGACTGTGCATTTCTACTGTGTGATCAATATAAGCAGCGGCACAACAGTTCATATGCTCATTATCTCCAAATTATTACCAGAAATTGATAAATATGATAAATATTGATAAATAATGAACCAATGTAGGAGAATAATTATTATGCACAAACAGCGGGAAACTCTGTATATTCGGATTTGAAGCTTGTGACTTATAAACACGCACATCAACCCGATCACATGTTCACATGTAATCACTACAGTCAGATTCAGCAATCAGAATGAATTCAGTCCGATTGAAACACAAGTTGTGCATGCAAATGTAGCCACTGTGACGCTTGAGAAGATACTGAAACTCCAACACACCTTCACTGCCGTCGGGTTCTCTACTTTCGGGAGGCCCTGTGAAAGAAGCACATGTTAGCGGAGAAACAGCATGAAGATGTGTGTGTAACGCGAGTGTGTGTAGGCGCACCATGCGCAAGGGCCTCAAAGAGCCCACGATCGGCGACGGGAAACCCCAGTCCTCGGGAAACGGATATTCCCCGGTCTCCATCACTGCCAGCAGTCCCTGGAAACCTGGATCACTGTAAACCAACCACCTGTAGACGAGAAACCACACCTGTCAATCATCAACTGGCCAATCGCAGAGCACCGTTGGCTATGGTATATATATCTGTATACACTATCTCTCACTCTAATCTTTATTATGTTGGTGTGACAAAGTATTTTTCAAGCTACAACCTCCAAACTTGGCTCAGACCTTCAGACTGTTCTGACTCGGGTTGCTGTATGTTTCCTAACTGATCCGACTTACGATTCTCGTTAAACGGGCGATCAAAACTAAGAAAAGTCCCATTGACTTTCATTGAGGGGGTCAATACTTTTGCACAATAAGACTTTTGAGTATTTAAGCTATCTATCACTAGCAAAGCATGACCACTATCCTAGAACAACATGTTAAAACATATAAGCAATGTGTTAAATCATGCTAACAACATGCTAATCATGCTAAAACATGAGAAAGCATGTTAGCACATTGTTAAATCATGCTAGCAACATGTTAAAACATGTCAGCAACATGCTAAATAATGTTAAACTCATGATATCAACATGTTAAATAATGCTAACAACATCCTAGAAACATGCTAATTCTTGCTGACAATGTGTTTTTAAGTTATTTATACAAGGCTTTTATACAAGGCAGTTTTTCACAAACTTTACTCTAGTTATTATTCCCCTTTTCTAACTGAAACCAAAAGAATAAACGTTTTGCCCTTCAGTCTGAGTGGCGGATTAGTGGCTTCTGGGATTGTTTATATGGTGCTGTGTGACTAATGCCTCTGACTCAAACACCCTCATAAAGCATAACACACTTATGAATCATCAGGAATCTCATGATTATGTTTTCAAAGTGACCTTCCACAACACTGCCACTCTTTCAACTCACACATACTTACGCTTTCTAAAGAAAATCAGAGTGGTGTGAGGCAAATCATGGTAAGGTATTCTGGGTTATTTTTAGCATGCTGCTATGAGGTTGATTTCTGAGGTATTCTTTACAAAGCATCACATGCCCAGTTATTCATAGTGAAGATGTGCATGTTAAGAGCTTCAACTTGACCACACACACCCAACAACAGTGTCCAAACACACACCCCAGTAAACGTTCAAGGTCTGAGCAGGGCGTGTTTGTGAACTTACAGACCACTGTGGACTTTGATAGAGCCGGTGTTCAGAGGAAGGCCGAAACTGCCCACTTCCTCAGTGATATCCACATACTCGGAGCTTCTGCCCCTGCCAGTGGGCTCGGTGAATAGCTCGATCCGGGGAGGAGTGTAGTCCTACACACACACACACACACACACACACACACACACACACACACACACAGAAAAACACAGCACTCACTCCAGTTACTTTTGACACTTCAGAATAGGCCTGCACATTTGATCACTTACACTTGAACCGATTATGAAATCGCAAAGGCTGTGATTATTTGTGATGTGCAGCTTGTCAGTGACGTACGGCTCAGTAAACGCGGCTCACTCTGAAAGCACTGAGTTTGAGTCACTTATAACGTGCATTTGAAAAAGCAAAACATGTTTCCAAACATGAGAAGCATTTATGAACCTCTTGTCCAACAAAAGACAACATTTATTAACATGCTTTTAACTCACTTCTGAAGGACAGCTGAGCTCCTCCTTCTGTGAGATGATGAGCTTCTGACACAGAATAAGGCAGTCGTGTGTTTATTAGTCATGTTTAATCAATCGAAGGGTTTCAATCTTCTGTTTAATCAGATGCAGATAGTATGGTGCCCATAGGGATTTCCTGGAATGACGTGTGTTATCGTACTCCTGCAGGGCATGTGTGGTGTGTGTGAGAGAGACGCCCTCTGGTGTTCAGATGGAGCATTTACTACAATCAGCCACTGCACTGACAAGCTGCGAATAAAATAATCGCAGCCTTCGCCAAATCGCGTGCGGTTTCATTGCGATTAATTGTGCAGCGCTACTTCAGAATGTTTTTAAAGAAGATACTCTTGAGGTTTCTTACTCTGATAGCCAGGCGAACTGAGCCAATGACCATAGGGACAGATGTTTCTTCGCCCTCTTCCGCCCATTGATTGGGCAGTTCGTTAACGCTTTCCTCTTCCAGAGCGATGCATCGTCCCTCAAACCCTGGTTTCTCATACAGTATCCAACTGCAATAGGCCAAAGTGCACAATTAAATCTAAACTACTGAAAGGCACATCATCATCATCATCATCATCATCATCATGCACTGAGTACTTGATCTCCATCCGTATTTGCTGCTTACCATCCTCTGACCACTTTCACAGATATGACACTGGACAGTTGCAGTTGTGTAGCATCAGGTTGATCCCTGTACAACTCAAAGGACTGGCCGTTGAACTGATGGTGCTCAAATATCACAATCTGATGGAAACAAGATACATTTAATCATCCCAGCACTTTATGGACTTAACTCTCTGTATGGGGGCGCTTTGAATTACTGCCTGACTGGTACAACAAGTTAGAGTTGATGTACATATTTAAAGCATAAATGAAATTCCCAAAACTTGGCTCTTGTTATGCAAACAGAACAAGGAAAGCAGCTTCTAATATTTGGAAATCTCTGTTAGGTCATGAGTTTGAAATGTTGGCAAACCTTTGCAGGACGCCGATGGATTCCACGAACAGTTGGAATCTGAAAAATAAAACATTTGCCCTTTGTGGTTAGGAGAAAAATGCAGGTAATTGTTTTGAAAGACTGTCAAAAATATGATGTCCCAAAGATTTTACCCTTTAAACGTATTAAAACTTAGAAATACAGACATACATGAATAACATGCTGGCGTTCATTCTTCTGAGCGATTGAAGATATGAACAAATACATTTCTGGGATTTACAAAGAAAATAGATATTGGTGATGGACACATACATTTGGGAGTTCTCTCTGAGGTTTAGCTTGAGGGATTTGGGCGTCTGGAAATTGAGGTGCAGGTGGAATCGTAACGTCTTGGGTTTTCCCGTTAGCTACGTCAACAGCCGTATTCGGATCCACTAAACCAGGTATGGAGGCACTTTCTCTAGCCACCTAACCAACCAAATACACACAAACACTGAAATATGTGACATGTTTTACACTATCAGAAACACTAGCTGGGTATTTGAACGTATAAATGTGTTGTTGCTGTGGTCATGTAGTGTGATGGATGAATGAATAAATGAGGGATGGCTGACCAGTGGGTCGATGTTATTTGATGATCCAGTGGTTTCAGGCTCCTTTGGAAGAACTTTCTCCAGGAAACTAGGCAACTTGATGTCTTCAAAGGAAGGAAGAGGTGGAGGAGCGCTAGCATCTGTTTTCATAGTGACAATAGGGTCTACTGTGGTTGTTTTCAGGTCAGGCATCAGGGTTGGTCCATCAGGTTGCAGAACAACATCAGAACCAATCTGGGTAGTGCTGGGAAGTGGGGGTGTTTTAGTGTCTGTTAACATGTTGACTTGGTCAGGTGTCAGGGAAGGTCCATCATCCTTAGTAGGTTTTAAAACAACCTGGGAAGTAGTCTGGGTACCACTGGGATGTAAAAGTGCATTAGAGTCTGTTAACATAGTAACTGTGGGATCTCTCAAAGTAGTTTTGAGGTCAGGTGTCATGGTAGGTCCATCATTCTTGGTGTGTTTCAGAACAACCTGGGAACCAGTCTTGGTATCACTGGGAGGTGCATTAGTGTCAATTATCGCAGTGACTGTTTGGTCTCTTGAAGTTGTTTTGAGGTCAGGAATCATGGCAGGCACAACATCTTTGCTGGGTTTTAGAATAACCTGAGAACCATACGGGGTAGAGCGGCCATCATTCTTTGCAAGGACTTTCTCTATCATGACCTGTTCGGGTGATTCTGCAGTTGGTGCCAGCTGTGACTGTGGAGTTGACGTAGAGCCAGGAGCATCGCTGGGTGATAACAGCCCATCTGAAGGACACTCAGTGGGGCTTAAAAACTCCATGCGTCTCCCTTTGCTAGGGCTGCGGAGAAGGCTAACAATGGAGCACCTCTCCAAACGAGACTTTGTTTTCACTGGTTCTGTTTTACTTTCATCTGACTCCTCCTCTTTTTCTCCCTCTTCCTTTTCAGACTCCTCCCTTTTCCTCTGGAAGATCAGGGACCTAGTGAGGATGCTCTCACGCCCAGGTTTTGTCCACTTAGGTTTGGAGTCCTCCTTCTTGGCCTCTGTGTCTTGGCTCTTGCATACTGAACTGGGAGCTAGATCCAAAATGAATTCCCTCTTTCTCCTCAAACCAAACTGGAACTCCTCCGGATCAAAGGTTTTCTCGAAATGGTCTTCTCTGATGGCTGGAAGGACAAACGGAGGGGCTTGCGGGCGATGATGGTTGTGTTTGCGTTGGGGAAGATTAAACGGCATTGCTAGCCTTTTCACATTTGCAATGAAGTCATCTGGGTCGATTTCTCTCGATGCATCCAGGTTGGTCTTCCTCACAGATGTGCCGAGCTTAGGTTTTGGTTCTGAAATCAACTGCTTCTTCTTTATAGGACGTTGCAGATCCACATCAAGCCAGCTAGATGGAGAGTCCCGGTTCAGGGAGGAGCTTCCAGGTGCAGAAGGGATTTTTGGAAGGAGGAAGGGTTTGGGGATAAACTCCTTTTTTCTTGTGGCTGGATCTGTAGATTTGCTGGAGGGAGATGGGGATTTCTCACTGGCTGATGACAATGTGTGGGAGAGCTTCTCTTTGGTTGAGGCATCAGGAGGCAAGGTCTTTTCCTTGAATGATGATGGTGAAGCCGTATTCTTTTCATTAGTTGAGGCAGGCAAAGTGGAGGTTGTCTTATTGGTTGAGACTTGTGGTGATGTGGTATTTTTATTAGCTGAGTCTGATGGAGTTTTCTTTTCTTTGGATGAAGGAAGTGGAGTAATAGTCCCTCCATTGGTAGAGGGTAATGGGAACGAGGGTGATGCTGGTGGTAGCGATGTCCTCTCATTTTTAGTAGTCTTATCATTGGAGACTGGTGAATCGGTTGTGGCTGGAGGTGGAGCGTTTTCTTTAGTTGAAGACTTTTTATTGGTTGAGGCTGGCAAAGTGGAGGCTGTCTCAGTGGTTGAGGCTGGTGGAGGTGTAGTCTCATTATTAGTTTTAGGTGCTTCGTTAGTTAAGACTAATGGAGGTGTGGTCTTGTAATCACCTGAGTCTAATAAAGTGGTGGTCGATTTAACGGTTGATGATGGAGAAGGTGTGGTCTTTTCATTTGGTGAGCCTGATAATGTGGAGGTTATCTCGATGGTTGATTCTGGTAGAGGTGTGGTCTTTTCTTTAGCTGATGCTGTTGGAGGCGTGGTGTTTTCAATAGTTTTGGCAAGCGATGTGGAGATTGTCTCGTTAGTTGAGGCTGGTGGAGGCTTTGCCTTTTCATTAGTTGATGCTAGTGGATGCATGGTCTTTTCATCATTTGTCTTTCTTTTAGCTGAGTCTGATGGAGGTGTTATCTTTACATTGGTTGAGGCGGGTAAACTGGATATTATCTCATTAGTTGGAAGTGTGGCTTTTGGAGATGTGGTTTTCTCATTGATTGAGTCTGATGGAGTTGTGTTCTTTTCATTAGTTGAGGCTGGCAAAGTGGAGGTTGTCTTAGTGGTGGAGGCTTGTGGAGATGTGGTATTTTCATCAGTTGTGCTTTTATTAGCTGAGTCTGACGGAGGTGTTGTCTTTACATCAGTTGAGGCTGTTAAACTGGATATCTCATTAGTTGAGGCTGTTAAACTGGATATCTCATTAGTTGAGGCTGGTAAACTGGATATTATCTCTTTAGTTGAGGCTGGTGGAACTGTGGCTTTTGGAGGTGTGGTTTTCTCATTGATTGAGTCTGAAGGAGTTGTGTTCTTTTCATTAGTTGAGGCTGGCAAAGTGGAGGTTGTCTTATTGGTGGAGGCTTGTGGAGATGTGATATTTTCATTAGTTGTGCTTTTATTAGCCGAGTCTGATGGAGGTGTTGTCTTTACATCAGTTGAGGCTGGTAAACTGGATTTCTCATTAGTTGAGGCTGGTAAACTGGATATTATCTCATTAGTTGAGGCGGGTGGAAGTGTGGCTTTTGGAGGTGTGGTTTTCTCATTGATTGAGTCTGATGGAGTTGTGTTCTTTTCATTAGTTGAGGCTGGCAAAGTGGAGGTTGTCTTAGTGGTGGAGGCTTGTGGAGATATGGTATTTTCATTAGTTGTGCTTTTATTAGCAGAGTCTGATAGAGGTGTTGTCTTTACATCAGTTGAGGCTGGTAAACTGGATTTCTCATTAGTTGAGGCGGGTGGAAGTGTGGCTTTTGGAGGTGTGGTTTTCTCATTGATTGAGTCTGAAGGAGTTGTGTTCTTTTCATTAGTTGAAGCTGGCAAAGTGGAGGTTGTCTTATTGGTGGAGGCTTGTGGTGATGTGGTCTTTTCATTAGTTGAGGCAGGTGGAGGCATAGTGTTGTCATTAGTTGAGGCAGGCAAAGTGGAGGTTGTCTCACTGGCTGAGGCTTGTGGTGATGTGGTCTTTTCATTAGCTGAGTCTGATGAAGTTGTGTCCTTTTCATTAGGCAAAACTAAAGTTGTGCTCTTGTCATCACTTGAGGCTGTTGAACTGGAGACCATCTCATTTGTTGATGCTGGTTTAGAGGTAATCTTTTCACCGGCCTGGCCAGACTGCTCGATAGATGCTTCACTGGCTGTGGATGACGATGAAGTGTGCTTCTTTTTCACAGAGCGCAGAGATAGATTCTCATTATTGGTTGGTATTACAGGAAAAGTATTATCAGACAACTGATCTTCTGTCTCTGCAGAGTTTATGTCTCCATTTACTATGGATGTAATTTCTGTACTAGTGGTTTTACTCTTGGTTTTGTCTGTGCCTCTGTCTTTAGCTTCAGTGCTGGTCTTTTGATGTTGTTGTAAGTCCCTTTTACTGGAAGCTTCTCGGCTCTCTGATTGGCTCTGTGGCCTGTCTCTTTTGGGACCGCCTCTCTCCGTATGTGGAATTTGAGGTGAAATTATAGTGTCCGCTTTATCATTTAGTTTTTTTACCAGTGCAGGGTTCGGTGTTGCCAGTGCCTTACTTGTAGAAGCATCTTTATCTTTAGTCTGATCGTACAATTCAGTAGAAGAGTTTTTCTCTGTATTCTGGGTTTCTTTACCCTGACTGGTTTCCATAATTGTCGCGTCTTCTTGTTTAATCTCTTTGGGCTTTACAGCTAAGCTGTCCTTTGATTTACCTTGTTTAGTTGTCTTCGCTGTAATTTCACCTTGTATATTTTGCTCGGTCGGCTTTGATGTGTTGACTTCATAGCGGTGTTTGTGTGGCTCAGTTGTTTTCAGTTGTTCGGTTGCTTCTGTACTCTGATTGTTGCCTTTTTCTTTACTCTTATGGTTTGGCTTTGATGGTCTTTGTGCCTCGTCTGATCTTGGGTCATTTTCAGGGGTATTTTTCGCTTCACGCACACACGTAGTGGTGTCTTTCTCAGGTAAGACCAACATATCTCTCTCACTCTCTCTGTTCCGCATGGGATCTTTCCTAGAAGATGCATTGCTGCTATTGGCTGGCACAAAGAAGTCTTTAGAGTTGGCCGCTTTCAGGTCCTCCGGGGATGGTGGTTTCTCTTCATTTGTCACAGATGGATCCAGTTTCCCTGACTCTCTAAACAATGTGTTTACAATCGTGTCTCTGTTCTTCCGCCCCTCTCCTTCTGAGCTCTCTTGAACAGGCTGCTTTTTGTTGCTGTTTTTCTGTTGCTCTTCAGTTTTTGAGTCAATGCCTGTCCGCTCTATATTCACTTCATTCGAGCTGTTCTCTGTCTCCTCCGCATCCATGCTTTTCATTTCTTTGAGACCTTCTGTGTCCATATCTGAAGACTTTTGTAACCTCTTTGAGTCAGTGTTTGATGTTGCCTTCGTGCTTTGCATTATATCCAACTTTGGAGGAACTTTAGGCGTTTTGCTCGCAACCTCATCACCGGAAGTGCTTTTCACACACTGGTCTGTGGTCTTTGCAACGTCTCCCGCATCTATAAGAGGTTTTGGGGCTGTGTTGCTCTTGTTGTCCTTGACCTCCTGTTCACCTTGACCCATTTCTTGTTCGTTCTTGCTGGTGGGGCTGAGCGGTTCTTTGCTTCGTCGTTTCTTAGATCGCGAGCCCGTCCGTCTTTGAGATTTCACCGGCGGGCTCTCGTCAATAGGAGATGAAACTGTCGGTGCAGAACAGCTCGCTTTATCCAACTCTTTATTCCCAATGCTCGAGTCACTAGTGCTCTCTGACGATGCAGGTTTGCTTTGTGTTGCATTGTGGGATTTGGAGTCTGTTTGATCAATGGGTTTGGGTTCTCCGCTGGCATTTGCTGTAGATTTTTCAAAACTTCCAGAACGAGATGCTTCATTACGACCAGCTGTTTTAAAATGTCCTTCGTTCAATGCATGACCAGACACTCCGGACGACAACGTTAACTTCTCTTCTCCCCTCAGTCCTGCGGTGAAATTCATTGCTCTCTCTTTAACCGTTTGTTTCGGAGGAGCAGAACTGGATCGCTTTCCATCATCTTCTTTGAGTCGAAAAGCCACATTTCGAGCTGGAGAAATATCCAGATGGCGCAGGTTTGTGGAGCTAATGACAGCTTTGGTCGCTCCTCTTTCAAACAGACTGATTTTGTCTGCGATTCGTCCCTTTTGATGACCGGACTTCACATTAGTGCCGTCCACTCTGTCCTCTGGACATCTGTAAAATAACAAACAATAAAAGTCAAACGGGTAAAAAAGGTTCAAGTGCTTTTGACATCTCTATGACGTTTAGCATCCACTCCCTTCATTAGCTGTTTACTCATTGTGTCTTTCTTTCCTCGTTCTCTATCTTTCTTGTTTCTCCTCCTTTGTTCTTTATATCTTTGAAGCAAACCACAAACCCAAAACTGCATGACTTCCCGCTCTTCAGCACATTTGCATTTGCTTTTATAATAAGTGGCTAACAAAAACACGTGCTTTCAAGACATTTTTCAAAAGTTGCAATGATTATTAGATAATTCAAAGCATGTTTTACTTCTCACTTCCCTTTTCCCTACTTTGAAAGTGAATGAGTTTGCTTCAAAAAAGCATTAAAAAAGACTCTTGCGCAATTTTCAAGCCTAAAGTATTATGGTAGATTTGTGTGAGGATGAGATTTGCGAGCTGCAACAGAGAGAAAGACTAAGTTATTAGTAAATAACAGTAAATCAGTAATAAATGGTACCATAAGTTGGTCCGTTCCTCCTAAAACTATCATGTGCAGGAGTCACGTGGACTGTGTTTAAAACAATCACTGATCAAAATAACCCAAACATCTTGAATGAACATCATAATATATCTTGTTTTCAGCCAAATAAATGAATCATAGAGTTTTTGGAATGACGTGAGGGTGAGTAATTTATTTTTAATGTTTAGGTGAACTTCTTTTAGGAGTAGAAAGGCACAAATCTAGAAAAACTGGCATTTAACTATGCAAGCACTTCATTGTTATGAAAATGTCTCTTTTCAATGCAGAAAGCGCTTTGAACAAGGCCAGGAACATTAACCAACAGGAATTACAAGAACCTGAGATATTTCACAACATGACGCATGGTGTTTTGTCATGATTATCTCTGAGAAAGTTTTCCCACGTTTAGTTAAAGTTTCATTTTAAACATAAACTGGTAACACTTTACAATAAGGTTCATTAGTTAACTAGCATGAATTGCACTTATACAGCATTTATTAATCTTTCTTAAATGTTAATTTCAACATTTACTAATACTTTATTAAAATCTTGCTAACATTAGTTAATGCACTGTGAATTAGCATGAACAAACAATGAACAGCTTTATTTTTATTAACTAACATTAAAAAAGATGAACAAATTTAAGTTAAAAATGTATTGCTCATGGTTAGTTCATGTTAGATAATACATTAATGTTAACTAATGAACCTTATTGTAAAGTGTTCACAGATCAAATAAACACAAAAGGGCTTTCAAAAGTATACTGTGTTTGTTAGTTATTTCTGTAAGCAAATCAGCAAAACAAACAAACTGGTTAAACAGGTACATTTACCTTGCTTTCTCATCAGATCTCGGCCATTTAGGATCCGTAGAGCTTTTAAGCGTCACTTGAGGATCTTCATTTGAGACCAGCAGCTTTTTAGCAAAGATCTTCTCGCTGTGAGACACTTTGATACTCCTGCGTTTGGATTCGGCGCTCTCCGTCATCCTCACCACGGGTTCCTCGTCCATGTCTGATTCAGTGACGGGTGAGCTCGGGGAATCAGCCTTGTCCTCGCTCAGGTGTGTTTCCACCCATTCTGCTCGGACGAAATCCTCATGGCTACCTGAGTTTGGCTCTTCTGAACCGGTGCATTCCTGAACGTTGTTTTCCGCCTCCTCAAAAACTGAGTCAGCACATGCCGACTGTGGGCTGGTTGCCAAACTGGTTGCTACAGGACTATCAGGCTGAGGATTGGTTGGTGATTTAGTTTTAGCCCCGCCCACATCTCCATGAGAGCTCCGCCTCCTCCTTCCAGATCTCCTGCGTCCCATTTCCTCTGTGTTATCTTGATCAGAGAAGTCAGGTGTTGGTCTGCTTCTGTTACCCTCAAACGACTGACTGCGTTTGCTTCTTTTTACAGCGGTCTCGCTGTTTTCACTTCTGCTTTGCTCTTGGCACACCTGGGTTCTCGGATGTTTGGCATTCCGGCTCGGGGAAGGGCTTTTCTCTGCTGGAACGGTTTCCTCTACTGCAGGACTGTGTTTCTCATGTGCACCAGCAGTTCCTGTGTTGTCCTCTTCAGACGCCTCCTCTCGCTGTGTTTCGGAGTCGGGATCATCTCCGCTCAGAGCCGGGCCGCTCCAACCCCACGCCAACCAGCTCCCGATGCGACTGAGCACCCCTGGGCTGCGCTCCTGTGGACTCTCAGCCTGCAAACACACATGCAAAATCATGAGGGATTGATCTGTAACACACTTAATGTTGTTTTCAGGCTCTACTAGAACAAGTTTTCATGATTAAATGTTGATTATTTTCCTCATATTCTCCATTGTTGCGGCTCCTCTCTTCCCAGTCTGTCAGTAACGCTCTGTTTACTTCCTGTCTCTATGAAGCCCCTCCTTCTGAACAGCACACTGTGCTCTGATTGGTCGGTTGGATCAGTGTGTTGTGATTGGTCGAGCCCTTCGAGTGTGTTTGGGAAATGTCCCGCCCCTTACCATAACCGCCAGTTTAAAGGGATAGTTCGCCCAAAAATGATATTTAACCCATGATTAACTCACCCTCAAGCCGTTCGAGATGTATATGTCAATCTTTTTTCAGACGAACACATTTTCAGTTATTTTAGAAAATGTCTTAGATCTTTCAGTGGTTAGAATGTGAAGCAATGGGGTCCAGCTGCTTCAAGACCGAAAATGAGCATGCATCCTTCACAAAAGTAATCCATCCGGCTCCAGGGGGATAAACGAAGGCCTTCCGAGGGTAATCCGTGCGGTTTTGTCGTAAAAATATACATATTTAAAACTTTATAAACGAAAATAACTGGCTTCCGGTGGCGGTCGACGCGCGTTCACGGCGATGGATGCTGGCATATGACGTAGGACGTAGCGTAGGAAGCGTCGTGACGTAGAACGAACGCAGAGTTTTGTTTTGCTCTGCTCTCTGGCTGCGCTGTCACGCTCGTTATACGTCACAACGCTTCCATCTCCGTGAACGCGCGTCGACCGCGACCGGAAGCCAGTTATTTTCGTTTATAAAGTTTTAAATATGTATATTTTTACGACAAAACCGCACGGATTACCCTCAGAAGGCCTTCGTTTATCCCCCTGGAGCCGGATGGATTACTTTTGTGAAGGATGCATGCTCATTTTCGGTCTTGAAGCAGCTGGACCCCATTGCTTCACATTCTAACCACTGAAAAATCTAAGACATTTTCTAAAATAACTGAAAATGTGTTCGTCTGAAAAAAGATTGACATATACATCTCGAACGGCTTGAGGGTGAGTAAATCATGGGCTAAATATCATTTTTGGGCGAACTATCCCTTTAACACACTACTAACTAACTCAACCAGGCCCCACCCCTTTAATTATTAAAATGAGGAATATTGTGACGTGTTTGTTCCCGGAAGAAACTCGAGACTACAGTGGAGGCGTTTCAGGAGTTCAGAAACACTGACACTGATATAGAGAAGAACTGGAGTTTCTTCATGATCACACAGCAACATTAAAAGCATTAAATCAAAAAGACTAAGATATTGTCCAATTTATTTTTCAAATAAATTTTTCACTCAGTATGTTTATCACGTAATTTATAATGAAAAATTGTAATGCATTAAAAAAAAAATTCCACAAGAAAAACCCACTATTATATTCCAATGCTCAAAGATTTGATGTTCAAAAAATATATAAACATATTGTTTTACATATTATTTATAATACTTATATTTATAATTATATTATATAAACATAATATTTATAATAGTATAATACATATATAAATAGTACACAATATTTAATTTACATCTGTTAAAATATTTGAAAACAGAACAAATGGATTATCAATTGAAAAGTCTGACACAATCTGTTAAACACCTCATGCTTAAATCAAATGTCAAAATAGCACATTATGAAGGTTTATTAACAGTAAAAAAAAAAAAAAGAAAAGGAATTATCATCACTGCCATCAAAGATTAATTTTACACTAATTAATTTGAAGGACACCCATGTATTGTTATACAGACACAGCTAATATATTGGATTTAGTTTGGATTCCAATGACATTTTTCTGCAACTTTATCCAAAGGCAGTTTTTGTCTAATAAACTAAAGCAAAGTGTGCCAGAGAGTTTTCCTCTCTCTCCACAGAAGTACAGTCAGTCTGAGAGAACACAGCGAACACGGAACGTTCTGTCAATGTTCTCTCAAAGTAATGAACAAAGCATTCTTCCAGTGACGATATAGAACGTTCGTTCAAAGTTAGCTCTGTAATAATGCTCTCAGAACGTTAGAACGAAAACATCATTCATGGTACGTTTAATTTCTTTTTTAAATGTTTCTCCTTGTTTTAGAACGTTCAGAGAACATTCAAAAGCAACGTTCTTATAATGTTTGAAGAATGATACAATGGAATGTTCTGTCAGTCAACATTCACACATAACCAAGAAAATGCGTTTTTAAAACATTTAAAAACAGAGAACATTCAGAAGTAACGTTTTCATAACTTAATGCGAACGTCACTAGCCTATAGGCTACTTTTGTTACCTAACAGAGGATTTGGAGGAAAAAAAAAATAAAACGGAGAAAAATATGATTAATAAAGAAACGGGGAAATTTTTCATATTCATCATCAAATCTCACACAGTCATTGTGCTGATGTTCAGAACTCACTGTCCGGATCGGCGGCGCGCGGAACACCCAGAGAAGCGCGTCTTTCGTCCCGCCAGCGAGAGTCGTGAAATGATCCAGCCCTGCGGCTCAATGAATCCAGATCGATAAAAGCGATCAGGGATGAACGTCCGGATCAATAAAAGAACGCTTGAGGATCGTTTATTATTCGTGATCTGCAGGGCGCGCGCAGGAGCTCCTCTGTGACGCGCGCGCGCGGGGAGAGACGGAGACAGGATTGAGTTTCAGAGGATCAGATGAACCCAATCCAACACAATGAACAAGAGAACAGTCACAGAACACTTCAGTTTTCCAACCTCCCAAAGTGCGTTTAACACAGTGATGCTCACAGCTGCTCTCATGCTATTCATTTTATAAACGTATTTAAAATATGAAGCTGAAAGCTGTTTTCATGATCATAGGCCTATTTTTATTTGTATGTGCAGCAAATCATCTCCTTAAAGTATTTTGTAAACTGTTTTAAAAGTGACTTTAGGCTCTCCTAGAAGCTTTCTTCCAAGGTTAGTTATTGATAACAAAACCTAGAGAGAACGTTCCTGGAATGTTATTAAAATAACATTAGGGGAACCTTCCCATTTCCAATGGAGACGTTTTTTCTAAGCACAATAATCAAGATATTTAGGCCAAATCCGTTTATTTTTAAACAACTAACAGTAGGAAAGTCCAATACTCACAGAGTTGAAAGTGTCAGAGATGAATCATATCAGAACGCACTGATGCTGGAGTCTCGCGTAAAGAAGAAAGAGAAAGCTAACGTTTGCTCTAATTATTTACCTGCTTCTACACGCACGTCACACCCACACCTGTCCTGCTCGTGCACAGACCTGTTCACTTCACGCGATCTGGAGCCATTCTGACCATGCGTTCAGTCAAGTGTGTAAACACCGAGAAACTCACCATGATCCAGCGTTGTGTTCGGCGCTCGCGTTCACCTGTGAGGATCCATCGGTCGAGCTGTGGCAGGAACGGGTGGGTCGAGAACAAAGGACACGACAGGTATCAGAACACGACAGGTATATCGACTGTTGTGCAACGGCTTCAGTCTAACAAACACACGCTGAATTATTCATGCACTCGAGGCCAACACACACACCCACGGTTAGACTCTGGCCTCTAACACTTTAATGAGCCGAGAGGGTTCAGGAAAACACACGAAACGAGTCTAAGCATACGCACACACACACACACACACACACACACACGTCTGAGGGAACATGCTTTGACTGTATGTTATGGGTTTATGGGTCACTAACCCGGGGCTAGTTGTAACACACTTGTTTTAAATACTTCCACACATGCATGACGAAACTGAGTGTATTTAGGAGGTTAGTTGTCATATCAACACTATATTGAGAAAAAAATGCGCCAAAATTCACTAATCTTTGGAAGATATCACTGAACATTTATTTAACCATAGCAAAAGTAAAGTTCTTACTTATGTTTATTTTTCATCTGCTTTTTGTGTTTATTTAAAATTAGACGAATCTGATATTATTTTAATCTTATATCTGTTATTTAACAGTTGAAACAGTTCTTTAATGCTTCGCTAACCAGAGGAAGACTAACATTAATGCTGCAGGAATGGCTGTTTTAACATTTTCTCAATGCATGTACAGTTACAGTTGAAGAGAGGAACATTCATGCAAGCGTATAATAACTTAGTTTCCGTAGTTTGACTCAACTGTACGCCTGAAGCCGCTCACTCTGGTCTCTGGGAGTGTTTTGTAATGCCTGTCGTGACTCACTTTAACCACACATATTCGGTTCCTGCTCTCTGCAATGGAATCCAGATGGCAGAGCAGATTCTCCATGTGTAACCAGCAAACACTCGCCATCCTGAGCAGCGGAAAACACTGAAGTACACCCAGAATACCCTAGCAACCGCATATCAACAGCCTAGCAACCGCACAGCATCACCCTAGCAACCACCTCAAGTACCCTAGCAACTGCATAGCAACACCCTCGCAACCACCTCAAGTACCCTAGCAACTGCCTAGCAACCACCTCAAGTACCCTAGCAACTGCATAGCAACACCCTAGCAATCACCCTGGGTACCATGGCAACCGCATATCAACACCCTTGCAACCACCCAGAATACCCTAGCAACCGCATAGCAACAACTTAGTAACCACCCCAAGTTTTTAAAACTAGTAAAGCAAAACTTAAAATATTTTAAACTGAAAACCTTCAAACTTTTACAACTATATCTAAATATATCTATCTATTCAAAATTCTGCCTTAAACTAAAACTATTTCAAACTTAAAACCTTCACACTTCAATTATAAAACTACTTCAAACTTAAAAAAAAATGTCTGACTACTTCTAACTTCCTGGTCCGGCTTTCTCAAGCCAAAACACTGCGTTCACATGCGATCCACGTCATGTCATTTATACTGAAGTTTGTTTTACTGAAGCATTAATATTCAGTCTGAATCTGTCCAATCAGAGCAGCGTGTTTGTAGTAATACAGTGGGGTTTATCCTTCACTGATGGCTGGGTCATGTGTCTGAGAGCCTGAGAGAGTTTTACTGTAGCGCCTCCTGCTGGAGGAACAACATCATCACGTGTTGTGTTGTTGTTTGTGTG